>NW_025905162.1:10663-37420 GCF_018835915.1 Vigna umbellata
GACAGATATATATATATATAAAAGAAGAATTATCTTTATATAATAATATAGAAATAAAAACAAACTTTAAAATTTAATAATTTTAATGTCACTTTAAATTTTATGCATAAAACTAAAGAGTAATGGTATCATAACACAATTTACATTCATTTGACACAGAGTAAAATGATAAAAAAGACATAAAAGTGTAAACTTTTGTATTTTTTTAAAAAAAACAATGGTACTATGACACAATTTTACATTCATTTGACCCGCAATATAAAGATAAAACAGTTATAAAAGTGTAAATTTTTGTGTATTTTTAAGAAAGAAAAGATAAAAAAAGAATAAAGTCAAATGAATGTAAAAATTGATGTGTGTATATTTTTTTTAAGAAAGAAGAAAGTAAAAAATAAAGAAAAATGGTCTCAAATAAAATTAAAAAAATGTAGGTGTGAATCATTTTTCAGAACTAAAACACCAATGAGGTTAGTATGAAACATGACCTTTCAATCCGCGTCCACGAATTTCAGTGGTTGTCAAATTTGTTCTCACACACGCTTCAACAAACGTTGAATGTATCACTAAGACCTTATAAATTGTGACTTAGGAATGTGCTAATATTACAAATTTGAAGACTTTGATGACAACAATGTCACGTTCCTCAATCCTAATTCTTATTCTGCTGTCTCTTCACAGCATCTCTTCTTTAGAGGCTCACAAAGGTGGGTTCAGTGTGGAAATCATCCACCGTGACTCATCAAAATCACCGTTGCATCGTCCCACAGAAACTCAATTCCAACGAGTTTCTAATGCAGTGCGTCGTTCCATTAATCGTGCCAATCATTTCAACCAAAACACACCTAGGGCCAATTTAACACAAAATGATGTTGAATACCTTTTGAGCTATTCAGTTGGAACCCCACCATTTCAAGTTTATGGTATTGCTGATACAGGCAGTGACATAACTTGGTTGCAGTGTAAACCTTGTAAAACATGTTACAACCAAACCACTCCAATGTTTGACCCTTCAAAATCCAGTACATATAGAACCCTTTCTTACTCTTCTAGAATATGTAAATCAGTGAAAGGTACCACTAAAGATGGAGACAATTGTGAATATACCATTTCCTATGGTGATGGGTCACAGTCACAAGGAGATCTCAGTGAGGAGATCCTCACTTTAGACTCCACCAATGGCTCTTCAATCCAATTTCCAAGAACTGTCATAGGATGTGGACGAAACAACACTGTGTCCTTTGACGGGAAGGGTTCTGGTGTAGTTGGCCTTGGAAGAGGACCTGTGTCATTGATATCTCAATTGGGTTCTTCAATTGGTGGAAAATTTTCCTATTGTTTGGCATCAACGTCTAATACTTCTAGCAGACTCAATTTTGGAGATGCTGCTGTGGTTTCGGGGAAAGGGACTGTATCAACTCCAATGCTCTCACTTGGACCAGTATTTTACTACTTAACATTGGAAGCATTCAGTGTTGGAAACAAGAGAATAAAGTTTGGAAGCTCCTCGTCTGAGTCTGATGGAGGGAGAAATATAATAATTGACTCAGGTACACCACTCACTCTTTTGCCAGATGATGTTTACTCAAAGCTGGAATCAGCAGTGGTACATGAAGTTAAGTTAAAACGTGTTAAGGATCCATCTAAGCAGTTGAGCCTTTGCTTTGAAAGCAGTTTTCATGATCTGAAAGCACCAGTGATCGTGGCACATTTTAGAGGCGCAGATGTGAAGTTAAATGCTGTCAACACGTTTGTTGAAATCGAAGAAAGGGTAGTGTGCTTGGCTTTCACGTCAAGTAAACTTGCCATCTTTGGGAACTTGGCTCAGATAAACCTTTTGGTTGGCTATGACCTAGAAAAGAAAAGAGTCTCCTTCAAACCCACAGACTGTACTAACCAGTGATTGTTGCTTGTTTTACTTAGTATCTTTCAGTGGACTGAAAATAAAAATATATATTTTAACTATTTTTGTTCCATTTTATTATTGATAACAGATAATGAGTGAAAACAAAAATGTTGAGAACCTTTGCCAACGAATGAACAGACTAATGTTGAGAAAGGACTTGTTTTTAATTTGCCCAGATGGGTTTGGAGGTATTTTCTATCAGAAATAATACAGCATTATAGGGCTTCTAGCTATTACCAGGTTTGAATTCCAATGTCATAACTCTTAAACCTAAAGCTGATAATGCTAATACAATCTCTTGTTTTAGATATATATATTAACTTGGCTATTTAAAATCATTTCACAAATCTTGGTTGATAGGCTTTTTACTTAATCATTACAAGAATTACGTCTGTTTTTGTATGATCACTCCGTTGGTCATAAAACAAGGTGACCGATCATCCAACTGCAGTATGACCGATCGATAAGAAGCGTTAGTTAACCAATAATAAACCAGATTAATTTAAGTCTAGATATTAGATCAATTAAATTCATTAACGAGTATTAGAGCAAGTAAAGTCGTTAATGGGTAATTAATGAAAATAATAAAAATTATTTATTAATAATTAATGAATTAGACTTGATTGATGAGTAACGTTTCAAAGTGAACTCTCATCGCATTATCATTCATACAACCTAAGAAATGTTTCAAGTAAACTCCTGGAACCCAACGATCATATAAAGTAGAAAAAGTATAACCACTATTGTAACCAAACGAAGATATAAACAAAAAAACCATGAATTGAAGGCTGCAAAATAATAGTTTCATTAGATATGTATAAGGGTATAAAAAAAAGGTTGATTGGTAAACACGATGGTCTATTACTAAAAATCATGTTTACCGAGCGGACCATTTACAATGTTAGTTGTAAAAATTAAAAGCAAAAAACCCCAGTACCCCAGGAGGCCCCTCATTCATCTTTGTTCTGCCTGTCCTCCTTGTTTCGGTATGAATTTGTTGGACTGAGAGACTAACCTTTTCTGACGTGGCTTTGCTGCTTTCCGACGCTGGAATTGAGTGCTCCGCTCGCTTGTCCTCAGTTTGGACCGTTCGGTGGCCTCTAATATGCTCGCTAGGTTGTCGCCAGCTCTGATCGGTTGTACTCCTGACCGGTCGGTTATCGCTTTGGATTGGAGGGGGAGGTACCTGCAAAAAGCGCTCTGACGCTCAAGTTAGGAGCGATTCTATGAACTGTTTATCATAGTTTAGTATTTAAGTCCTGATCATCGGACGTAAGTAGAACGTAGTGGAGTCTCAATTGAACGTACTTGGCTTTTGGCCTTGGCTTTGTATTTATAATTTGTCTCATGGACCCTAAACTGACACAGGCCCAATAAAATATAAACAGACTTACCTTAAAATCCAATTGGTTGCTCATAAACCGTCTATCAATATCTTTAATCAGATCTTTAATCAGATATCCTTGATTATTTTATCTTTTACTGAACCATTGGCCCAATAATTTAAATGTTGGCCCAAAAACCATTCGACCTGGTTGACCTTAGTTAATGTAGTGGATGATGGCCTGGTTGACCATGGTTGTGGTGGTGACCGAATGGTTAGCAATTAATAATCGTTCGGTATACACTATATCCGATACATGTCCCCCCAAGTCCGAGTTAATCGTTCGACTTTAGCCATGATTAACTATAGGACTTATGAGTTTGAGGGAGGTTGTATTCGCTATATTGAGTAGTGTGCTTTTAGATTGTTGTTCACCTGGCAAGGCTGAACCGAATGGTTAATGGCAAGATGCTAGAGAAGTTCTCTTTTTGGAACTTTTTATAAACTAAGTGGTGATTGATGAGAGTTCTTTTAGAACATTTTCTCATGTTGATTGGTAACCAATAGTGTCTATTTACCTGCACTGAGGAATAATAATTGAATTTGAACTGTAAAAAGAATGCGGATGATTATACTAACCACTTCACAAGGCAGGTTGGCCAACCAAGCAAGACCGTTCGGTTGGCGACTAATGGTCCATGATCACACCGTTCGGCTTTTACCACCCAAGGGCCTTGGGCGATGAGAACGACCGTCTCGCTCGATTTTTTCGCACCCAGGTGTGCTGGGCGGCGGGAACGACCAAGCTGCTCGGTTTTTCGCACCTGGAAGTTCCAAGAGATGAGAACGACCGCCTCGCTCGGTTTTTCGCACTAAGGGTTGCTAGGCGGCGAGAATGACCGACCTGCTCGGGTTTTCACACCTGGGAGTTCTAGGCGACGAGAATGACTGTCGCTCTGTTTTTCACACCCAGGGTTGCTGGGCGGTGGAAACGACCGACCCGCTCGGTTTTTCGCTCATAGGAGTTCTAGGCGACGAGAATGACCGTCTCGCTCGGGTTTTTTGTACCGAGGTGTGCTAGGCGGCGGGAACGACCGACCTGCTCGGTGTTGAACTAGGGGTTCCTAGAGAACGTTCCTAGGTTTCTTTGAACGGTAGGCTCACATCGGCCAAATGATTTGTGCGCAAGGTCTTGTCATCTGCACTAAAGAAATATAACAACTCGAATTTTACATGGTGAGAAATAGAGTAGTCAAACAAACCAATGTATTTACAAGGTTATAAAATTATTATTGAAATAGTTATGCTATAAGGCCGAACGACCAATCGAGTACGACCGTTCGGTCTTCGGTTGAATGTTTTAGACCAAAATGAAGATTCCGTATTAGGATGTGTCATTGTCAGGATGTACTTACTTTAGTGCTTTGTGACCTGAGGCCATGGGAGGCCGAGCAATTGAGGCCGAAAGGTCGAATACCTTGTGAGGCCGAATGGCCAAAGGGTGGAAGGTTTCACCCTTGACGCCAAATTTGGCTGAGTACCTGAGGCCATGAAAGGCCGAGCGGTTGACGCCAAAGGGCCGAATACGTGGAGGCCGAATGGCCTAATACTTGTTAAGCCAAATAATCGAATGTTTGAATACTTGAGGCCATGGAAGGACGAGTAGTAGATGCTGAATGGCCAAATGTCGAGCAGTCAAGGCCGAAGGGACCGAGCACCTGTGAGACCGAATGGTCGAGTACCTGTAAGGCCAAATGGCTGAGTACTTGTAAGGCCAAATGAATGAATACCTGTGAGGCCGAAATGTCGAGTACCTTTGAGGTCGAATGGCCCAGCACCTGTGAGGTTGAATGGACGAATAGTTGAACACTCACAACGAAAGGAAGGATGAGCAGTTGAGAACGTTCCTCATAGAGCGGTAAGCTCTATTTTCATTAGGTAGCTTGTACACCGGGTCCTATCACTTGTACTTTGAAGCAAAATAATATTTCGAATTGGAATGGTCATAAAAAGTGTACACAATCAAAAGTTGAGATAGTTAATATCAAATTAGTTTAGGCTATAAGGTCGGACGACCAAGCAAGTAAGACCGTTCAGTCCATGGTTGAATGTTTGAAGACCAGAACTGAAATCCATATTAGGATGTGTCATAGATGAGCTTGTAGGTGCTTTACCACCCTCCAACCTGCATAAAAGAACAACAGAAGATGATGATAATGACTGTATAGATATACATTGCTTGAGATGCGTTAGACAAGGGTTGAGGTGTCTGGTTCATGCTCAAACAAGAGCAAATCCATTGGAATCTAATTAGCCTAAACATGAGGTCGAGTTAACCAAATGGGAGAGACCAAGGTCAACCACGAGCAGTCTGAAATAGCAGAGTCAACTAAAAGACACGTTGAAGATAGTGCAGTGTTATATGGTTATTGTTAATTTGAGGTGTATAAATTGGCTGGTTGAAGGAGCTCAACACACTAAAAGGGCGGTGGATGATGCAGAGGCTGAACCGAACGAAGCAAAGGATGACACGGGTGCTGGACCGGACAATTCGACGGATGACTACAGTTGAAAATTCATTAGTAGGTAGAAGCAGTTGTAAAAGCAGCTGAAGAGATCCATGCATTTGATTCTAAATATATTTATTTTCATATAGAATACTTATCTTGTTAATGAAGATGATCATTAAATACTTATTTTCATATGGAATACTTATTCTAAATATATTCATTTTCAGTTGAAGATGATCACCCAATGTGGTGTAGCTTTAGCTTTGTTGAAATTTCCTGGTGTTCATCCGAAGTACCAACGTTGAGACCGAGCGCTCGCGAGGTTCCTTGTGGTTTCTTTAGCTTGCTCTCAGCCCCACGGTGGGCGCCAAAATGTTTCGGTATGGATTTGTTGGATTGAGAGACTAACCTTTTCTGACGTGGCTTTGCTACTTTCCGACGTTGGAATCGAGTGCTCTGCTCGCTTTTCCTCAGTCTAGACCGATCGGTGGCCTCAAATATGACTGGTAGGTTGTCACCAGCTCCGATCGGTTGTACTCCTGACCGCTCGGTTATCGCTTTGGACCGGAGGGGGGTACATGCAAATGGTGCTATGACGCTCAAGTTCGGAGTGGTTTTATGAATTATTTATCACAATTTAGTATTTAAGTTCTGATCGGACGTAAGTAGAACGTAGTGGAGTCTTAGTTGAACGTACCTGGTTTTTTGCCTTGGCCTTGTATTTATAATTTGTCTCATGGACCCTAAACTGACACAACCCCAATAAAATATAAACAGACATACCTTAAAATCCAATTGGTTGGTCACAAACCGCCAATCAATATCTTTAGTCAGATCTTTAATTAGATATCCTTGATTATTTTATCTTCTACTAGACCATTGGCCCAATAACTTAAACGTTGGCCAAAAAACCATTCGACCTGGTTGACCTTAGTTAATGTAGTGGATGGTGGCCTGGTTGACCATTGTTGTGGTGGTGACCGAACGGTTAACAATTAGTAACCGTTCGGTATACACTATATCCGATACACTCTTCAACATCTTCCACAACAACCTCAATACGTTGAGGTGTTACCAATGAGGAACATTGGTATCTTGAAAGCTACTGTAAAGTTTTGATGATGATAAAAGCTGAAGAATTGAAGAAACAAACTTATGTTTGAAAGCTAATGTTGATGACACTACAAGCCAAGTAAGTTGTTCTAATTCTGAATCTAGTGAATTTGATTTGCAAAAAGCTTTTCTTGAATTGCTTGATGAATCTGAAAAATTGAATGCTGCTCATAAAAATTTGAAAAAGGAATTTAAAGAATTGCGAATTAAATATGAGAAGGCATTAGATGAGGAAGTAAGTTTGAGAAATAAAATTTGCAACTTGGAAATGAAAGAGTCTTCAAATGTTGAACATCCTGTTGAATGTCTTTCATGTAAGAGTTATATGCTTGATATTGATATTCTTGAAAATCTTCTTGAAGTTGCAACTGGAAATAATAATATTGAAATGCCTATCACTGTTAGAAAGGTTTATAAAAACAAAAGTGTTTTTAAAAGTAAGAACAAAATTAAAAGAACCCGTAGGGTATGGGTTGAAAAAGGAACTGTGTCTTATAGAAACCAAAATGTTGTCACATGCTTTTATTGTATGAAAAAAGGGCACACTTCTAACAAATGTAGAATTAAACATTTTGATGTTCCAAATGGAAAATATGTTTGGATTCCTGTTATAAAGTAAATTGTCTCTAACCTCAAAGGACCCAAATGAGATTATGGGGACCAAAACTCTATTGTTTTGTTTTGCAGGTTAATTTTTCAAAAGGAAAAGAAGACTCTATGGTATCCTGGTATTTTTTAAGAGCTTTGAAAAAATTTATGAATGTTAGATGTGTCTTAGGTTGAAAATTTGGTCCAAATTTGTGTTTTTCAAAAATTAACGTAAATAATCGATTACCAAGGGTAATAATCGATTATCTCGTCCTCAAAAATTTGGATTTTGACAATTTGGCTCGCACATAATCGATTATTTAAAGTAATAATCGATTATCTTAAGTCACAGCGTAAAAAAAAACTTTTTTTAAAATTTTTTTTAGAGTCTGTTTTTAAAAGGGGATTATTACATTCAAGGGAAGATATATGAGTTTGTTAGATATCTTGTTTTTATCTCTATTATGGATTAATTAATACTATTTGTACTTCTTAATTAGAGTTGAATTTTTGTTTCTCTTATATTCCATGAGGTATTATGTTCTTTCATATTATGAAATTTCAATTTTATTTTTTTTGAAATGCATCAATTCTTTTGTTGAGGGGGAGAAAAATTTGAGGGGGAGTTTTTCCACTTTTTTACTTTTTGCTTATGATCAAAAAGGGGGAGAAAACTTCTAATTTAAGTAGTGCAGTTATTACTAACATGTTTGCAAGTATGAAATTTGTGCAGAAAATTAGAAATGCTTTTAACAAGAAGATATTTTTGATCATCAACAAAAAGGGGGAGATTGTTACCAATGAGGAGCATTGGTATCTTGAAAGCTACTGTAAAGTTTTGATGATGATAAAAGCTGAAGAATTGAAGACTCTAAATGCATCTTTGTTAAACACATTTTGTAGAAACAAATGTATAGGATAAAATGTAATGATGTAAAAACTCTTAGAAGTTTTCGTATGTAGTGAGTCATTGCACAAATAATCGATTATCAAGAGGAATAATCGATTATCACGAGTCAGTTTAGAAGAGAGTTGCTTGCGCAAATAATCGATTATTACACAGAATAATCAATTATCACTGTTTCATTTAATTCTGTCCAAGTCTCTGGAATAATCGATTATTGCTCAGGATAATCGATTATCACCATTTTGAAAACCCCATAACGGACACAACTAATCGATTATCACTTATGATAATCGATTATCAGTGGTAGTTGGGAGATGTCTTTTCAGTTTTTGACCCTGCACGAAACTAGGCTTATAAATAGAGGTCTTCACAGCTCTTAAAAAGAACTTTTCAAATTGAGAGTATTAGAGCTTTGTGCCTAAGGGAAGCTCTCTGTGAGTTAAAAGGATCTATGCCATTTTTAGAATACAGTTTTTCTGAGGAACTTCTCAAAGTGATAGAGTGCTCTTGCCTGGTCTTGTGAATAGGAGAAGCTCGCGCTTTGTGTGTCAAAGGTCGGAGCGGTTCTCTTCAAGTTGGCTGAGCAAGTTCTTCCGTTCGTTTGTCGAAGGAAGGTGTTTTCTATTCTTTGTTCATTTCATTATCTTGTAATCTGTACAACTATATTTTTAGTGAAAAAGGTTAATCACTATTTATAGTGATTAACGACTGGACGTAGAATCTTTTGATTCGAACCAGGATAAAAATTATGTGTTAATTTTCATGAACCCTAAACTCTTAGCACATCAACTGTTCGATAAAAGTTCGCTAAGAAAATCAATTTTTGAAACCAACTATTTTAACTTGTGTTGTGCCGTTACACGCTTTCCGCTATCTATATTTTATTCCGCTACGCGACTCTTTAACGGTACCGATTGTTCCTACATGAGGTTCTTCAAAAACAGTTGGCAAAACTTCGCCGGCCTCTACATGGGGAAGAGGAAGATCAACAAGTTGACCGTTGAACACCATCTTCATAATGCCATACCCCTCGTGGTCATTCAGCACGTCAAAGAAGTAACCACAATGGACGATTCCTTTGTAAAAGCCATTGACGTGCTCATTGTATACCTCACCCCCAAAATACTTATTTTCTTCAATCAATTTGGCCCACTCAACCGAAAGACCATCCCGTTCAGCTTGCAAGTCTTTGTACAAGCCTCCCGTTTTCTAAAGATCCAACTTCAGATCATCAATAACCTATTGGAATTGTCAATTTGCTTAGCTGGCTTCAATGAGGACGGTTGTGGTCTTTTTCCTATTCTCTTCATTAGTGTTTTGCATTTCCTCCGAGCATCGATTGAGCTCCTCGTTTGCTTTCAGAGCTGCCTTTAAATCTTGCTGGACGACCTGAAGTTCCTCTGCCGAGACAATGCCCTTAGGAGTCCTGACGGCATAGGCCATGCAAATGTTCGATCTGATGCTCAGCTCGTAAGCCATGTTTGTAGCCACTTCAGTAGCCATCCCCTTGAAGAAAGTCTTCTCTTCTTGGAAAACATTAAATTGGGAGCGGTGAGCCACTCGTACGTTTAGGTGGAGCAGACCGATTAGAAGAGGCCCCTTGGGTGAACTTCTTTTAGTCCTCTTATGCGAGGAGACAGAGTTCTCTCTTGAAGATTTTCTCTTCCCCTTGCCTTTGGATGGTGAAGGAACAACTGTCACTGGAGTAGGGTCTAACAGTCGGGGAGAAGGGAAAGCACTCTTAGGCTCTTAAATTGTTCAGGTGGGAGCCACAACGGTAGCCTTTGGAAGAGGAGGCCGATTAGAAGAGCCTTCCCCAGACTTTTTTAAATCTTCTTTTTGCTGCGCAGCCATATGCTACATAAAAAAAGGCTTACCCAACACTCTAGTACTTAAAGCGTTTGATAAGAGGAAACCGATTAGTGTAACGCTCTAAATTTTAGGGTGTCACGATTAATACAAAAACCAGTAAATTTCAAAATTTTCTTATAGTGCGGAAACATATTTTTAAAAAGCTCAACATTTAAACTTGTATAACATAATAGTTCCAAAATAATTGTCTAATAGCATTATTTAAAATAATGAAAATAATGAAGGAAATAAAATAACTTCAATTACATTGTCTTAAAAATTCAAAAGCAATAACTTTAAATAAAAATCACAAGTCTTTCCTCCGTCATCTCTAGGATCTATCATACTTCATCACCATCTACAACATCATATGCTCACGTATAATACGTTATACGATCATCACCGATAAGATCATTCACAACACACAGAAACAACATGTATGGGGTAAACTACTATTAAAACAATCATAATAATATCAAGATGTAACACATTGAATATATCAACCCTAAACAACCACCCCATACCCACTAGTAATAACAATAGAATTCATAATCTTTTAACATAACAAATCAATCATATCTGATTACTAAATCCTCGATCCTCGATCCTTTATTTCTTGACCCTTGATCTACACACTTATTAGGACATTTGCTAACTACTCACTATAAATATTATAGTAACATTGTTACCAACATAGCATCACCTGGAGCATTCCATACCATGATCATCATCATAGATACACCAACACCATGACTATCCTAGTCATGAACAAACCATGAGCATTACGGAACCATAAACACCATAGTGGAAAGATTTAGTCTCACTCATGTACCCTACCTCACTGACTATAGCAGCTCCTAGAATCTAATCTATAGATTTCCCACATAGATACGCTTAAGTAGTCCTCCAATCCAGTTAAGGAACATGTAATCTTGCCACATAAGGACAAGGAAGGTTCAATACCCGAATAACCCTTCCTATGCACACAAGGCAAAAGGAAGCACCTATCCGTAGATAACACAAGGATTTAGTAGGTACAACAAGTAGACTTATCCTCCACTCTCATGCTCATCAATCACACACTCAGGTATATCCCAACACTCACTCATGGTCCAATCTCAACCACAATTCAAACCTGGCCCTAAACATTACCACTAATCCCAATATTTTATTATCATCACATTCTACAGCTCCTCAAGCTTGATCGACATCCATTCTTCAACAAAACGCTCTTTTCCAGCAAACGATTCATATTTCAATAAAACGCTCTTTTCCACAAGTGGTAATCGATTATTCCACAAGCGATTCATATTACATAAAAACATATTGTGATAATCAATTATCACTTAAGATAATTGATTATCTCAGTGAAAAATTCCCAAAAACATCACACAAGAAGGGATAATCGATTATGATCCAAGATAATCAATTATTCCTGCAATCATACTCAACATCGATGTGCAGGTAATTGATTATAACTAATGATAATCGATTATTGCCGAAATGAAACACATCTTGGACAAAATTCAAGTATTCAAAACACACATACATCAACCCTAGATCACGTGAACACATACATAACACATCATTCATGCATTCAAGCATCACATACCTTTGTAAACTTACTCAAACACATACAATACATCACTTGAATCATCCAAAACCAATCATTGACATGTTATACCCCAATAAAACCCAAATATATTGCATATGATTATTACCACACCCTTACATTACGTAAATTGTTTTTGCATGGAAAAGAGGGTTTTGTTTATGTATCTAGGCAAAAATGGTTTGGAATTTATGTATATCGGCAAAAAAATAATTAATTACGTATTTAGGCAAGTCTTGGGGAGCCTAGACGACTTCATATGAGGAAGTTGTGCTCTCCTTACTCGACTTGACCTTGATACAATAGGAAAATTTGAAGTCATGTACTCCTAAAATATTTTTGGGCTTTGGTGGTTATCAGGCCTTGTAATCGATTACACAATGTCAAAGTCCTATAGGGGGCACGCGTTCACCCATAATCGATTACCCCTTCTATAATTGATTATAAGAAGTGTAAATCGAGATAAACTCTCTGGTAATTGCTTACCAAAGTTGTGTAATAGCAAAAACGACTCAGGTAATCGATTATAGGCCTCTGATAATCGATTACCATAGGCTTTTAGTGTTGAAACAATGAGTTTTTTTGGTTTTCACCATCTATGTAATTTATGGTTGTTGATTACATTGAGAAATTGTATTAAATATTTATAACATTTTCTCTAATTTTTTTAGATTTAATGTGATTTCAATATTTTTTAAAACCCATAAAGGTGGTCTTTCATTAGATTAAAAATCCCCTTTTTCTTCTTCTTCATTCTATGTTCTCTTCTTTTTCTTCATTCTTGTTTCTTTATCCCCTCTCACAAGAAGTCTTTTTGTGGAATATTTTTTTTCTTGATTAGGAAGATGGCTTAATCTTCATACATGAGAAACCTTGTTTGCATATCATTTTCTTTCTTTAGTCCTCATATATGAATAGATAAAATTGTTGATGAGAAAAAATAATGGTGAAACTCACCTCTACCCTCCTCTCATGTAGGTTCTTTTCTTCCCTCAAAACAATAATTACACACCCCTTTTATTAATCTAACTAATTCTTCTTCTTCAATTAGTGTTTTTCTCTTTTTCCTTTTTGTATGAGTAGAGTGTTGGGTAAGGAGGAGGTTCATCGGAAAGACACAATACAAATGAAATTTGAGTTTCTCATTTCTATCCAAAGTGGGACTTGGACTCACACTTGGATTCCCAACAAATCTCTCCCTCAAGGGTGAGTCCCTTTCACATATACATTCCCCCTCCAACGGAAGCATTCGAGTCCAACCATATAAGGGATTGACACCACATTCTACCAAAAACTTCAAAACTATGGGTTAATGAGTCTTTCATCTTTACATAATGTTTTACTTTCTCACTTTTATCCAATGTGGGACTTG
Source organism: Vigna umbellata (assembly GCF_018835915.1). The sequence continues at coordinate 23,844 of NW_025905162.1, forward strand.
AACTCACTTGGATTCCCAACATGGAGTTGAGGTGGAAAGGGATTAATCCAAATGACCATTGCGTAAAATTTGAGCTTGTGCGTTTTTGTTTTTCTATAATTGGTCTTCTTGGAATTTGCCTTTCATATTGTGCTTTAGTTGTTTAAGTTTAGGTCTTCAGTGATTTGTGTTGTAATTGTTGCTTGGCTTATGATTGAAAAAGATAAACATGTTGTAAAAGAAATTCAATTACCTTTCGCAATTGAGTGAAGAAATTAATTTTAGGAAAAAAATCAACTCTAAATGTTTCAATTTCATATATTTCATAAGTATATAATAGAGATGAAGGATTACCAAGAATTAAAAAAATAGTTCAGTAAAATTCAATTCATCACCTTCTAATACTAATTTAATTTAAGGGATCACATTTGCTTTTTTTAAATATTAGAAAAACATTGAGTTTAACAATTAAAAAATAAAACATTGAACAATCTTTTGAAATATTGAAATGTAAAAGTGTAATTAAATAAAAATTAAGTTTTAAAATAATTTTATATCTTTTAACTTTAAAATATTAAACACAGTGTTATATATTAACCCACGTTATTATTTGAAGGCTGTTTTTTTTGTAATGTATTTATTAAATAAAATAATAAATATATTGTATATTAAAGGAACCAACTATTTATTGTATTTATTAAACATGATATATAGTTAAGTTCACTACGTAATTAAATATTAATTTTTTATTCGTTAAACACTCTATCTTTATTAACATTTTTTTATAGTTTTATAAAAAAACAACTGATTTTCTTAATTATTATTTAAAATATCATTTTATTAAACGTAATAAAAAGTCTAATTAAACAAGATTATTTTCAATAAATGTAATATATTTATATATAGCTAAGCAAATTAGCTGTTTTCAATGAGAAGATGAATAGAGATGGTACTAATTAATAGAAATGTTTACTTAAATTAAATTATATGTTGAATAATTCCGACAACTGTCTTATGTTGTAAGTGAGAGTTAAGTATGCTTTTATTATTTAAATTGTTGCACGAAATTAATATTTAATTTTAAAATTTTAATATATTTTAATCTTTAAATTTTAAAATAATAAATATAATTTTTAAACTAATTACGTTAAATTGTTTTTATGTGTTAAAATCATTTTTCAATAAATATTAGAATATATATTTATTAAACTATATAAATAATTCAAATACTAATCTAAAACACATTTAATTATAAATAATTTAATTTCATTGAATTAAAAAATCATATTTATTATTTTTTAAATTTAAGAATTAAAATATGTTAAAATTTTGAATATAAACAAATTTTAATTTTATATTAAAGTTTAAATTTTAAAAATTCAAACCAATCAGAAGGTTCTTTCACTAAATATTTAACCCATTACACCTCAAAATCATATAACACAATACTTGTCTATATGTAAGATATTTATTTGAAATATATTTTACTTATATATTTAATACTAAACTAGTGGACGTGAGCTCATTTTCCTTTAATGATGATAAAAATAAATAATAAAGTTATTATTACTTTAATTATAAAAATAAATATAAATAGTGTTTAAAATTTATTAAAAGTGATTTTTATTTATCTTATTGGTATATTTTTATTGTAATTAATTATTTTAGTTTTAAAACATGGTTAAATTTTAAAAATATAAAATAAAAAAATTGTAAAAAATAGTCATTCTAAAAAGTAAAATTGATAAAGCAATTATAATTTAAAAAAACAATAAGGATAAAACTGAAAATATATATATATATATATATATATATATNCACGTTATTATTTGAAGGCTGTTTTTTTTGTAATGTATTTATTAAATAAAATAATAAATATATTGTATATTAAAGGAACCAACTATTTATTGTATTTATTAAACATGATATATAGTTAAGTTCACTACGTAATTAAATATTAATTTTTTATTCGTTAAACACTCTATCTTTATTAACATTTTTTTATAGTTTTATAAAAAAACAACTGATTTTCTTAATTATTATTTAAAATATCATTTTATTAAACGTAATAAAAAGTCTAATTAAACAAGATTATTTTCAATAAATGTAATATATTTATATATAGCTAAGCAAATTAGCTGTTTTCAATGAGAAGATGAATAGAGATGGTACTAATTAATAGAAATGTTTACTTAAATTAAATTATATGTTGAATAATTCCGACAACTGTCTTATGTTGTAAGTGAGAGTTAAGTATGCTTTTATTATTTAAATTGTTGCACGAAATTAATATTTAATTTTAAAATTTTAATATATTTTAATCTTTAAATTTTAAAATAATAAATATAATTTTTAAACTAATTACGTTAAATTGTTTTTATGTGTTAAAATCATTTTTCAATAAATATTAGAATATATATTTATTAAACTATATAAATAATTCAAATACTAATCTAAAACACATTTAATTATAAATAATTTAATTTCATTGAATTAAAAAATCATATTTATTATTTTTTAAATTTAAGAATTAAAATATGTTAAAATTTTGAATATAAACAAATTTTAATTTTATATTAAAGTTTAAATTTTAAAAATTCAAACCAATCAGAAGGTTCTTTCACTAAATATTTAACCCATTACACCTCAAAATCATATAACACAATACTTGTCTATATGTAAGATATTTATTTGAAATATATTTTACTTATATATTTAATACTAAACTAGTGGACGTGAGCTCATTTTCCTTTAATGATGATAAAAATAAATAATAAAGTTATTATTACTTTAATTATAAAAATAAATATAAATAGTGTTTAAAATTTATTAAAAGTGATTTTTATTTATCTTATTGGTATATTTTTATTGTAATTAATTATTTTAGTTTTAAAACATGGTTAAATTTTAAAAATATAAAATAAAAAAATTGTAAAAAATAGTCATTCTAAAAAGTAAAATTGATAAAGCAATTATAATTTAAAAAAACAATAAGGATAAAACTGAAAATATATATATATATATATATATATATATAAAAAGAAGAATTATCTTTATATAATAATATAGAAATAAAAATAAACTTTAAAATTTAATAATTTTAATGTCACTTTTAACTTTTATACATTATACTAAAGACTAATAAAACCATAACATACTTTTACATTCATTTCACAAAAGGTAAAAAGATAAAAATGTAAACTTTTGTATTTTTTTAAGAAGAATAATAGTACCATGACACACTTTTATAATCATTTATTATGGATAAAATGATTATAAAAGTATAAATTTTTATATTTTTTTTAGAAAAAAGAAAGTAAAAATAAGAAAGGATAATATCATAGGAACATAAAAAGTTTATGAGTGTCAAATTATCATTTTTCTTTTAAGAAAGAAGAAAATAAAAATTAGAGAAATATAGTATTAAATTAATATAAAAAATTTAGGTGTGGATCTTTTTACAAAGCTAAAACACCAATGAGGTTACTCGGAAACACGACATTTCAATCCGCGTCCATGAATTTGAGTGGTTGTCAAATTTGTTCTCACACACGCTTCAACAAACGTTGAATGTATCACTAGAACCTTATAAATAGGGACTAGGAATGTGCTAATAATACAAATTTGAAGACTTTGATGACAACAATGTCACTTTCCTCAACCCTAGTTCTTATTCTGCTGTCTCTTCACAGCGTCTCTTCCTTAGATGCTCACAAAGATGGGTTCAGTGTGGAAATCATCCACCGTGACTCATCAAAATCACCGTTGCATCGTCCCACAGAAACTCAATTCCAACGAGTTACTAATGCAGTGAGTCGTTCCATTAATCGTGCCAATCATTTCAACCAAAACACACCTAGGGCCAATTTAACACAAAATGATGTTGAATACCTTTTGAGCTATTCAGTTGGAACCCCACCATTTCAAGTTTATGGTATTGCTGATACAGGAAGTGACATAACTTGGTTGCAGTGTAAACCTTGTAAACCCTGTTACAACCAAACCAGTCCAATGTTTGACCCTTCAAAATCCAGCACATACAGAACCCTTTCTTACTCTTCTAAAATATGTAAATCAGTGAAAGGTACCACTAAAGATGGAGACCATTGTGAATATACCATTTCCTATGGTGATGGGTCAAAGTCACAAGGAGATCTTAGTGAGGAGATCCTCACTTTAGACTCCACCAATGGCTCTTCAATCAAATTTCCAAGAACTGTCATAGGATGTGGACGAAGGAACAATGTGTCCTCTGAAGGGAAGGCCTCTGGTGTAGTTGGCCTTGGAAGAGGACCTGTGTCCTTGATATCTCAATTGGGTTCTTCAATTGGTGGAAAATTTTCCTATTGTTTGTCACCAACGTCTGATACTTCTAGCAGACTCAATTTTGGAGATGCTGCTGTGGTTTCTGGGAAAGGGACTGTATCAACTCCAATATTCTCACGTGGACCAGTATTTTACTACCTAACATTGGAAGCATTTAGTGTTGGAAACAAGAGAATAAAGTTAGGAAGCTCCTCGTCTGAATCTGATGGAGAGGGAAATATCATAATTGACTCTGGTACAACACTCACTCTTTTGCCAGATGATGTTTACTCAAAGCTGGAATCAGCAGTGGCACATGAAGTTAAGTTAAAACGTGTTAAGGATCCATCTAAGCAGTTGAGCCTTTGCTTTGAAAGCAGTTTTCATGATCTGAAAGCACCAGTGATCGTGGCACATTTTAGAGGCGCAGATGTGAAGTTAAATGCTATCAACACATTTGTTGAAGTGGACGAAAGGGTAGTGTGCTTCGCTTTCGTGCCAAGTAACCTTGCCATCTTTGGGAACTTGGCTCAGATGAACCTTTTGGTTGGCTATGACCTAGAAAAGAAAAGAGTCTCCTTCAAACCCACAGACTGTACTAACCAGTGATTGTTGCTTGTTTTACTTAGTATCTGTCAGTGGACTGAAAATAAAAATATATATTTTAACTATTTTTGTTCCATTTTATTATTGATAACCGATAATGACAGAAAACAAAAATGTTGAGAACCTTTGCCAACGAATGAACAGACTAAAGGTGTTGTTTTTAATTTGCCCAGATGGGTTTGGAGGCATTTTCTATCAGAAATAATACACCAGGTTTGAATTCCAATGTCATAATTCTTAAACCTAAAGCTGAATGCTAATACAATCTCTTGTTTTATGTATTAACTTGGCTAATTTTCTGTTTAAAATCATTTCCAAAATCTTAGTTGATAGGCTTGTTATTCTATCGTTACGAGAATTATTTATTTTTGTATTGTATGATTACTCACTCAGTCATAAACCGGGTGACCGATCATCCAACTACAGTATGATCAATGGGTAAGAAGCGTTAATTAACCGATAATTAATCCGATTAATTTAAGTCATTAATAGATATCAAAGCAATTAAATTCATTAATGAGTATTAGGACACTTAAAGTCATTAATGGATAATTAATGAAAATAATAAAAATTATTTATTAGTAATTAATGAGTCATACGTGATTGGTAAGGAACGTTCCAAAGTGAATTCTCATCACATTGTCATTCATACCAGCTAGGAAATGTTCCAAGTGAACTCCTAGAGCCTAATGATCGGATAAAGTAGAAAAGTGAGGATTCGATAACGATAACCACTAGCGAAGATTTAAAGTGCATTAAAGGCAACCAAGATATAAACAAAAAATAACGAATTGAAGGCGACAGAATAATAGTTTCATTAGATATGTATAAGGGTATTGATAATAACATATTTTACCATGAATTCAGTATCGAAATTGAGAGAAAATGTCAACTCTTTCTTAGTTTTTTACCTTCTTTATGCCTTAATTTGTTATGTATTTAAGTGGTTACATTTTGAGTTGTATTGATTTAATTTCATCACTAATCCCCACTTTTTACCATGGAGATCATTCACATGAAGCTTGTGTGTGAATCCAAATAGTCAAAGAACCATAAAAGCAAGAAGAAGTGTGAAAGAAGAACATTAAACATAAATGTTGTGGCTGGGGTGCAGCTGGAGTGCAGTTGGAGTGCAGTTGAGCGTCTGCTCTCTGGAATGCTGGGGTGCAGTTGAGGTGTAACTGAGCACTCTGTCACTGGAATTCTGTAGCTGGGCTGCAACTAGGGTACAGTTGAGCGGTGGCGATACTGATGTGGCAAAATTGGTCTATTTAGCTCAGAAGCGCGAAGAACTTTGCATCTTTTGTTACCCAAACACAATTTCTCTCATTTGGAGCACTTGGAGGTGAGCTAGGAGCTGTGGGAATAGTCCATCTTCTTCCTTGGGTCTTCTTCCTTCTTCCATTTCCATCGTTGTTGTAAGCTCAAGCTCTCCATTCATGGAGAGTTAGTTTCACTGTTGTTGGGGGATTGATGTAGCCACTGAACTCTTATGTAAACTACTATGTTTTGAATGAATATATGTCTCTTTCATTGATTGTTAGTGTTTAATTCCTTTTCTTAATGCTTGTTGTGAAGTTCTACCCGTGACATGATTTTAGGGTTTGCTTGATATTGGGAAATGTTGGGTAAATCTGTACTTGGATTAAACACCTAAAGAAAATAGTATCTAGGGATAGAACTAGGACCTTTGGTTATCTTAAATCTCAATTCTTAGTTCGAAAATAATTGTTAGGTCTTCCAAGGGATTGGAGCCTAATAAAGAAGTCTAGGCTCTCTCTACCAAGGGATTGGGTTTGAGTAATTTAGTAGATTGACATTGGCATATTAATGAAGAGGAAGTGATTTTCTATACATAAGAGTGAAGTAGGTGAAATCATACCCACAATAATACCATTCCATATCATTTCTAATCTTTCATTTCTAAGTGTTTGAGTATATATAAGATCACTTTTATCATTTATGTTTCATGTTTACTTTAATTGCACTAAAACCCAAATTATGAAGCATTCCTTAGTCTAAGTTAGTTGGAAATTATACGATTCACTAGTGCATTAAGAGGAAATGGCACCTGTTACTTTTGCTTATAGGCACCAGTTCTAAAACTGAGGCATATACAGACGAGGTAAAAAATGGTAGGTTTTATGCCTCGATTATGAACTGAGTCAAAAAGAATAGGATTATGCCTCGGTAACGTGTTTTTTTTTTCAACCTTTAGGATGCTGATTCACTATGGAATGATCTTGTTGATGTTCCCAAAGTTAGTAAACAACCATCCTCATCTCCTTGACATTGCTTGTTGACCACTTTCCTCACTTCTTGCTCCTCCTTTGGCTTAGGCATCATCTGTTCACGGTCAGCCAACTAATAAACATGTTTCAGGAGTGGAGGGTCAAAACTCAAGGCTTCATTTTGGGGGTTCATAGCATAGTAAGAACAACAACATATTAGAAATTCCTACATACACCACAAAACAGTACACAACACACAGAGAAGCTTCATCGCACCTTTATTGCACAATATACAACATCATCAACAAAAGAGAAGCTTCGGAGGCCATCGGGGGACCACTGAAGGTCGTTTCGCGGAGAGGACTCTGAACTCCTTCTTCAAAACGAAGTCATTTCACGTGCCCCAGATCCTGACGGTACCGGAGTCATCAACGGAGGCGACCCATTCGACGTTGGGGGAGAAACGCGCAAAGGTGGTCGAGGCGGAGGCGACCCACAAATCTAGCATTTGTGTAGACGATGGAATTGAACTTGGCATCGCCGGAGATGAGGCTCACGATGTCACAACCGACCAAGCTCTGTTTCAATTGATGTAATGTAGGGTTCAAAGCAAAGCGAGGCTCGTGCATCTGATTCGATTGGTGCATGTACCATTGCGAGGAGACGAACTCGCGAGGTTGAACAACAACCAATTGGGATTTTCTGATTTAGGGTTCCATGGCGCGATTATGGTGGCGCATTGATGGCGGGCAGTGAGGGTTTTGGCGGAGAGGCCGTGGGCGAGGCGGGAGAGGACTAGGGCGATGTGTGGCTTGAGCTTGTCCACGACATTTTTGAAGACGGGGTAGAAGAGGCAATAGAGGGAGGCGGTGGTGTTGGGGTTGTTATTGGTGGTGGTGGCGGCGGCGTTGGGGTTGGGAAGAGAGGAGGAGGGGCGCGGTGAAGAAAATGAGGGGGACGATGGAGGAGGAGACAAAGAAAATGATGAAGAAAAGGAGGGGGGCCATGGAGGAGGAGTGAAGGAGGGACGAGAGAAAATGTGGAGGTGAAAAGCTAATATCAGATTTATCCTCTCTCACCTCCTCTACTGCCTCAATTGGTCAGATAATTGAGGTAGAACCTTTATATCAGAAAAGTTGTCAGGTGAAAAGTCCTTTTTGTAAGTTGAATTAGAGTTTTCTAACTCGGTTGTTTTCAAAACCGAGGCAGTATCCCCTTTTAGGCATCTGTTCCCGAACAACCTATAGGCGTATACTTTCGTTAAAACTACGATAATGGCACAACGCTTTTATACGCTTCGGTTTCAGTAAAACCGAGGCATATATAGCGCGTTAAAAAACTTATTTTTTACTAGTGATTCTTTGGTGACACGAGTCTCTTGAGAAACGATATCTGGTCTTTCCAGTTTAACTACTTGAAACGATTTGGTACACTTGCCAAAGTATCAAAAGGCATACAAAAAAAGGCTGATTGGTAAACATGATGGTCTATTACTAAAAACCATGTTTATCGAGCGGTCCATTTACAATGTTAGTTGTAAAAATTAAAAGCAAAAAACCCCAATACCCAGGAGGCCCCTCATTCATCTCTATCATGCCCTTCATACTCAACATCTTCCACAACAACCTCAATACGTTGAGGTTCTTCTAAAACAATCGGCAGAACTTCTTCGGCCTTGACATGGGGAAGAGGAAGATCAACGAGTTGACCGTCGACCACCATCTTCATAATGCCATACCCCTCGTGGTCATTTAGCTTGTCAAAGAAGTAATCATACTGCATGATTCCTTTGTAAAAGTCATTGACGTGATCATTGTACACCTCCCCCGCAAAATACTTATTTTCTTCAATCAATTTGGCCCACTCAACCGAAAGACCATCTCGTTTAGCTTGCAAGTCTTTGTACAAGCCGCCCGTTTTCTAAAGATCCAACTTCAGATCATCAATAGATTGCTTAGTGGGCTTCAGTGAGGACGGTTGTGGCCTTCTTCCTATTCTCTTCATGAGGTTTTTGCATTTCATCCAAGCATCGATTGAGCTCCTCGTTTTCTTTCAGAGTTGCCTCTAAATCCTGCTCGCGACCTGAAGTTTCTCTATCGAGATAATTCCCTTAGGAGTCGCAACGGCATAGGCCTTGCAAATGTTCGATCAGATGGTTAGCTCGTAAGCCATGTCTGTAGCCTCTTCAGCAGTCATCCCCTTGAAGAAAGTCTTCTCTTCTTGGGAAAGATTAAATTGGGAACGGTGAGCCACTCGTACGTCAGGTCGAGCGGACTGATCAGAAGTGGCCCCTTGGGTGAACTTCTTTTACTCCTCTTATGCGAGGAGACAAAGTTCTCTCTAGAAGATTTTCTCTTCCCCTTGCCTTTGGATGGTGGAGAAACAACCACCACTAGAGTAAGGTCTAACTGTTGGGGAGAAGGGCGGGCACTCTTAGGATCTTGGATTGTTCAGGTGGGAGCCGTGGTGGTAGCCTTTAGACGAGGAGGGCGATTAGAGGAGCCTTCCCCAGACTTCTTTAAACCTTTCTTTCGTCGAGCAGCCATATGCTACATAACAAAAGGCTTACCCAATACTCTAGTACTCAAAGCACCTGATATGAGGAAATCGATTAGTGTAACGCCCCAAATTTCAGGGTGTCACGGTTAATACAAAAACCAGTAAACTTGTATAACATAATAGTTCCAATATAGCTGTCTAATAGCATTATTTAAGATAATGAAAATAACGAAGGAAATAAAATAACTCCAATTACAATGTCTTAAAAATTCAAACGCAATAACTTTAAATAAAAATCACAAGTCTGTCACTCGTCATCTCTTGGATTTATCATGATTCAGCACCATATACAACATCATTTGCTCACGTATAATACATTATACAATCATCGACGATGATATCCTTCATAACACACAAAAACAACATTTATGGGGGTAAGTTACTATTAAAACAATCATAATAATAACAAGATGTAACACATTGAATATATCAACCATAAACAACCACCCCATACCCACTAGTAATAACAATAGAATTCATAATCTTTTAACATAACAAATCAATAATATATGATTACTCGATCATTGATACTAGATCCTTGATTTCTTGACCCTTGATCTACACACTCATTAGCAGATTTGCTAACTACTAACTATAACTATTATAGTAGCATTGCTACCAACATAGCATCACCTAGAGCATTCCATACCATGATCATCATCATAGATACACCACCACCATGACTATCCTTGTTGTGAACAAACCATGAGCATTACCAAACCATAAACACCATAGTGGAAAGATTCAATCACACTCCTATATCCCACCTCACCGACTGTAACAGCTCCTACAATCTAATCTATAGATTTCCCACACAGATACGCTGAAGTAGTCCTGCAATCCAACTAAGGAACATGTAATCCTACTGTCAACACCAAATTTCGTCTAGGTAAGTAAATAATTAAAAATAAAGAATAAGAGAATAATAATTAATGGTGGGTAAAAAGGGAAAAAATAATAACTTTAATACCAAACACGATATTTTTGAAATGTTAGTTTAATATGGTAATAATTTGAATCAATATTATGCTAATATGATTTTAAAAATGGACAAATTTTCTGACAATAATTATAATCAATGTCTTGAATATTATTTGATTTCTTTTTCTTGGAACCAAAATATTTTCTTTCCCTATTTTGTTCGTTGTCAATTAATTCACAATTAAGGACAAGATTACCATAATATTACATTATGTGTATATAAATACGCACACTGTCATGAAAAGGGGACGAAAAAAAATAGAGAGAAGCATGCAGAAATAATATAAATAGAGTATAGAAAAAAAATAGGTTCTCACCCATAAGGGTTTTGCCAACGGGCAATCATCAAAGAAGAAAGAGGAGAGTACTAAAAGCTAAAAAGGTATGTCACCTCTACACCATTCTTTTTCTCTTTTTATTGTACTCTGAAGTTTTTTTCTAAAGGTATGTTTTTTTTCTTACACCCAAATAATGTTTTTTTTAAATCATAATTTTTTTATAAGTATGTGTCGGCCTATGGCCGGTTTCTTTCTTTTTCCCACCATTCTTAAATAAATAAAAAAATACAAAATCTTCAAAACCAAAAAAGATGTCAATCTTGTTAAACCAAATCTTTTTCGGATTCACTTCTCAAAAATCTAAATCAATCAATAATAATTTTCAAACAAACCCACAAAACTTTTTCTACATAAAGAACTACGTGATCCCTGATTGTTCATTATAAATGGATGTACGTAGGACCAAGGTCAATTCTTGTCGGGTTCATAAAACAAAAAATATTTTTTTTGTTTCTTAATAGCTTTATTTATTTATTTATTTATTTTAGGGAAATTTAAACATTTTGAAAAAACCACGTCAACTTTATATATTTAATTAAAGGTACTGTCTTTGGGCAGGCGCGATAGGGTTCTAATACCTTCCTTACGCGTAACCGATTCCCGAACCCTAAAATCTACTTTTCGCAGACCATGTCTTATTTTTTGGTTTTCCATAGTTTTTCCATAGTAAATTATGGTGGCGACTCCACGAATCTATTTCTCAAACCCGTTTGTTTTTCGGCTCGCCATCCCGTCGCGATCCCAGTTGCGACACCTACCACACAAGGACAAGGAGGACACCTTCACTCCCACACAAGCAATGTTCAATACCCGAACAACCCTTCGTATGCATACAAGACAAAAGGAAGTATATCCTCCACTCTCATGGTCATCAATCACTCAGATATATCCCAACACTCACTCATGCTCATATCTCAACCACAATTCAAACTTGGCCCTAAACATAATCACTAATCCCAATCTTTGATTATCATCACGTTCTACAGCTCCTCAAGCTTGATCGATGTCCATTCTTCAACAAAACGCTCTTTGCCAGCAAAAATACACTAGGATAATAGATTATCACAAGTGGTAATCGATTATTCCCGAAACGATTCATATTAAACAAAAACATATTGTGATAATCGATTATCACTTAAGATAATTGATTATCTTAGTGAAAAATTCCCAAAAACATCAGATAGGAAGGGATTATCGATTATGATCCAAGATAATCAATTATTCCTGCAACCATTCGCAACATCAATGTGCAGGTAATCAATTATAACTAATGATAATCGATTATTGCTGAAACGAAACACATCTTGGACAAAATTCAAGTATTCAAAACACACATACATCAGCCCCAGATCACGTGAGCACGTACTTAACACATCATTCATGCATTCAAGCATCACATACCCTTGTAAACTTACTCAAACACATACAATACATCACTTGAATCATCCAAAACCAATCATTGACATGTTATACCCCAATAAAACCCAAATATACTGCATACGATTATTACCACACCTTTACAACATATATTTGCATGGAAAACCCCCAAGCATCATAACTTTGTTCTCCCTTAGCATCAAACCCTTTGGTGGGATAACCTAACAAAACATACATAATACATTCATGGGGAAGATCCAACACAAACATTGCATAAACCCTATGACCATGCATACATAAACCCTTACCCAAGAATGACTACAGATAATCATAATCATAACCATATATAATCATACATCAAAACAAGGATTATCAATCAATATAATCAAGAACATATAACATACAACACAAACAAATAAAGGTAAGTTTTCCCATACCTTGACCAATCCTAGGGCTTTGTCTACATTCCAAAACACCACCAATCTCTAAGGTTTCCTCTACGAGTTCTTCCTCTTTTCTCCCAAAAAGCCCTGCTGTCTCGTCTCTTCCCTTCTCTCGGTTTGGTTTTGTCAGTTTAGGATGTAGTTCAAATTGCAGCCCCTTTTTTCCACTTTCTTCCTTTTGATCTTCTCTTATTATGGACTTTAGTCTTAATTTATCTACTCTTTTTTAAGAGGATATCAACGTATTCACCCCTATTTTCAAAGATTCACGGTAATGTCTTAATTACTTTAGATTTTTGGCTTAGTTGCTTACTTGATGTCTATATTCACTGAGGGGGGGGGGGTGATCAAGGGTTTTTTCTATTTAGTACCGCTTTTAAAAATTCTCTATTTTATCCTAAGTAATATAAATTATATCAATCACGTTCTTTCCGTTAAATTGGCAGAAACAGAGTTAATTTCGTGCTAACGTGACTCTGAAATCAGTATTGTGTCTTCTCTCCCCTCTACTTTTCTATGCAACACAGTCTTTTTGTCCGTGTTCTCTCTGCAATGCAGCATACAATTATTACTTTTCAAATAAACAGTTTTGAATTTGTTTTAATAACCAAATCCAATTAGAATATTAAATAAATAATTTTATAAAATATTTATTCCAAAATTACTTATTTAAATTTAAAAGAACTAATCTTTAATTAATAAATTATAATTGATTTGAACTTATATTGTTCTTTTTTGATAACAATAATTGTGTATTG
>NW_025905163.1:0-14327 GCF_018835915.1 Vigna umbellata
AGTCATTTTTCTGACTTCCCCCCGAGCGTCTTGAGCTAGGAGTCCTTTTTGACTTCTTGCGTTGAGCAGGGATTTGTAAAGTCATTTTTCTTACTTCCCCACGAGCGGTTTGCGGCAGGAGTCATTTTTCTGACTTCCTGCGTTGAGCGGGAATTTCTGAATTCATTTTTCTGACTTCCCCCTGAGCGTCTTGAAGAAGGAGTCAGTTCTCTAACTTCATGCATTCAACAGGGATTCCGTAGTGAATTTTTTTTCTTCCCACCGAGAATCTGAAGGCACGAATCATTTCTCTGACTTCCTACGTTGAGCGTGGATTTTTGAAGTCATTTTTCTGACTTCCCTCTCAGCGTCTTGAGGCAGAAGTCATGTTTCTGACTTCCTACGTTGAGCAGGGATTTCTGAAGTCAATGTTCTGACTTCCCTACTAGCGTCTTGAGGGAGGAGTAATTTTTGACTTCCTGCGTTGAGTGGGAATTTCTAAAGTCATTTTTCTGACTTCCCCCCGAGCAACTTGAGGCAAGAGTCATTTTTCTGACTTTCTGCAATGAACGGAGATTTCTGAAGATATTTTTCTAACTTTCCCCCGAGGGTCCTGACGCAGGAGTCATTTTTCTGACTTCCTGCGTTGAGCAGGGATTTCTAAAGTAATTTTTCTGAGTTCCCCCGAGCGTCTTGAGGCAGGAGTAATTTTTCTGACTACCTACGTTGAGCGGGGATTTTTGAAGTGATTTTTCTTACTTCCTGCGTTGAGCGGGAATTTCTGAAGTCCTTAATCTGAGTTCCTCCTAAGCGTCTTGCGGCAAGAGTCATTTTTGACTTCCTACGTTGAGCGCGGATTTCTGAAGTCATCTGTCTGACTCCCCCCGAGCGTCTTGAGGCAGGAGTCATTTTTTACTTCCTACGTTGAGCGGGGATTTGTAAACTTATTTTTCTTACTTCCTGCGTTGAGCACATATTTCTGAAGTAATTTTTCTAAGTTCCCCCGAGGGTCTTGAGGCAGGAGTAATTTTTCTGACTTTCTACGTTGAGCGGGGATTTCTGAAGCCATTTTTCTTACTTCCTGCGTTGAGCGCGAATTTCTGAAGTCACTGTTCTGACATCCTCCCGACTGTCTTGTGGCAAGAGTCATTTTTGACTTCCTGCGTTGAGCGCGGATTTCTGAAGTCACTTTTCTGACTTCCCCTTGAGCGTCTTCAGGAAGGAGTCATTTTTCTGACTTCCTACGTTGGGCGAGGATTTCTAAGCCATTTTTCTGACTTCCCCCTGAGCGTCTTGAGGCAGGAGTCATTTTTCTGACTTCCTGCGTTGAGCGGGGATTTCTGAAGTAATTGTTCTGACTTCCCCTCCAACGTCTTGAGGCCAAAATTATTTTTCTGACTTCTTGCCTTGAGCGGGGATTTCTGAAGTCAATTTTCTGACTTCCCCCCGAGCGTGTTGAGGAAGGAGTGATTTTTGACTTCCTTCGTTGAGAGAGGATTTCTGAAGCTATTTTTCTGACTTCCCCCCGAGCATCTTAAGGCAGGAGTCATTTTTCTGACGTCCTGCGTTGAGCGGGGATTTCTGAAGTGNTCTTAAGGCAGGAGTCATTTTTCTGACGTCCTGCGTTGAGCGGGGATTTCTGAAGTGATTTTTCTGACTTTCCCCTGGGCGTCTTCAGGCAGTAGTCATTTTTGTGACTTCCTGCGTTGAGCGGGGATTTCTGAAGTCATTTTTCAAACTTCCCCCCGAGCGTCTTGAAGCAAGAGTTTTTTTTTACTTCCTTCGTTAGGCGTGAATTTCTCAATTTATTTTTCTTATTTCTTGCCTTGAGCGGGGTTTTCTGAAGTCAATTTTCTGACTTCCCCTCGAGCGTGTTGAGAAATGAGTCATTTTTTATTTCCTGCGTTTAGCAAGGATTTCTTAAGCTATTTTTCTGACTTCCCCCCGAGCATCTTAAGGCAGGAGTCATTTTTCTGAGTTCCTACGTTGAGTGGGGATTTTTGAAGTCATTTTTCTGACTCCCCCCGAGCGTCTTGAGGTAGGAGTGATTTTTTACTTCCTTCGTTGAGCGAGGATTTCTGAAGCTATGTTTTTGACTTCCCCCCGAGCATCTTAAGGCAGGAGTCATTTTTCTGACTTCCTGCGTTGAGCGGGGATTTCTGAAGTCATTTTTCTGACTTCCCCCCGAGCGTCTTGAGGATGGAGTCATTTTTTTGACGTCCTGCATTGAGAGGGGATTTCTGAAGTCATTTTTCTGACTTTCCCTTGAGCGGGGATTTCTGAAGTAATTTTTCTGACTTCGTGTGTTGAGCGGGGATTTCTGAAGTCATTTTTCAAACTACCCCCTGAGCGTCTTGAGGCAGGCATCATTTTTCTAACTTCCTACATTAAGCACGGATTTCTGAAGCCATTTTTTGACTTGCCCCTAAGCCTCTTGAGATAGGAGTCACTTTTCTGACTTCCTTCGTTTAGTGGAGATTTTTGAAGTCATTTTTCTGTCTTCACCTCGAGCGTCTTGAGGCAGGAGTCATTTTTTACTTCCTTCGTTGAGCAGGGATTTCTGAAGTCATTTTTCTGACTTCATCCCAAGCACGTTGAGGTAGGAGTTATTTTTTTGACTTCCTGCGATGAACAGAGATTCCTGAAGAAATTTTTCTGACTTCCCCCCGAGGGTCTTGAGGCAGGAGTCAGTTTTCTGACTTCCTGCGTTGAGCGGGGATTTCTGAAGTCATTTTTCTAAGTTCCCCCGAGCGTCTTGAGGCAAGAGTCATTTTTTTGACTGGCTACGTTGAGCGGGGATTTCTAAAGTCATTTTTCTGACTTCCCCCCAAGCGTCTTGAGGCTGGAGTCATTTTTCTTACTTCGTGCGTTGAGCAGGAATTTCTGAAGTCATTGTTCTGACTTCCTCTCGAGCGTCTTGAGGCAAGAATCATTTTTGACTTCCTTCGTTCAGCACAGATTTCTCAAGTGATTTTTCTGACTTCCCCTTAAGCATCTTTAGGCCAAAGTCATTTTTCTGACTTCTTGCCTTGAGCGAGGATTTCTGAAGTCATTTTTCTGACTTCCTGCTTTCAGCGGGGATTTCTAAGCGATTTTTTTGACTTCCCCCCGAGCATCTTAAGGCAGGAGTCATTTTTCTGACTTCCTGCGCTGAGCGGGGATTTTTGAAGTCATTATTCGGACTTCCGCCTCGAGCGTCTTGAGGCAAGACTAATTTTTTACTTCTTTCATTGAGCACGAATTTCTCAAGTCATTTTTCTGACTTCCCCCTAAGCAACTTCAGGCCAAAGTCATTTTTCTGACTTCTTGCCTTGACCAGGGATTTCTGAAGTCATTTTTCTGACTTCACCCCAAGCGCCTTGGTGAAGGAGTCATTTTTGACTTCCTGCGTTGAGCGAGGATTTCTGAAGCTATTTTTTTGACTTCCCCCCGAGCATCTTAGGGCAGTAGTCATTTTTTTGACTTCCCCCCGAGCGTCTTGAGGCAGGAGTCATTTTTTTGACTTCCTGCGCAAAGTGGGGATTTCTGAAGTCATTGTTCAGACTTCCCCCAGAGCGTCTTGAGGCAAGAGTCAGTTTTTTCTTCCTGCGTTGAGCGCGGATTTCTTAAGTCATTTTTCTGACTTCTTGCCTTGAGAGGGGATTTCTGAAGTCATTTTTCTAACTTCACTCCGAGCGCCTTGAGGAAGGAGTCATTTTTGACTTGCTGCATTGAGGGAGGATTTCTGAAGCTATTTTTCTGACTTCCCCCCGAGCATCTTAAGGCAGGAGTCATTTTTCTGACGTCCTGCGTTGAGCGGGGATTTCTGAAGTCNAGGATTTCTGAAGCTATTTTTCTGACTTCCCCCCGAGCATCTTAAGGCAGGAGTCATTTTTCTGACGTCCTGCGTTGAGCGGGGATTTCTGAAGTCATTTTTCTGACTTTCCCCTGGGCGTCTTTAGGCAGTAGTCATTTTTCTGACTTCCTGCGTTGAACGGGGATTTCTGAAGTCATTTTTCAAACTTCCCCCCGAGCGTCTTGAGGCAGGAATCATTTTCTAACTTCCTGCATTGAACGGGGATTTTTAAAGATATTTTTCTAACTTTCCCCCGAGCGTCTTGAGGTAGGAGTCAGTTTCCTGACTTCCTGCATTGAGCGCGGATTTCTAAAGTCATTTTTTGACTAGCCCCGAAGCCTCTTGAGGAAGGAGTCACTTTTCTGACTTCCTACGTTGAGCGGGGATTTCTGAAGTCCTTTTTCTGAGTTCCCCCCGAGCGTCTTAAGGCAGGAGTCATTTTTCTGACTTCCTGCGTTGAGCGCGGATTTCTGAAGTAATTTTACTGAGTTCCCCCGAGGGTCTTGAGGCAGGAGTAATTTTTCTGACTTCCTACGTTGAGCGGGAATTTTTGAAGTCATTTTTCTTACTTCCTACGTTGAGCGGGAATTTCTGAAGTCACTGTTCTGACTTCCTCCTGAGCGTCTTGCGGCAAGAGTCGTGTTTGACTTCTTGCGTTGATCGCGGATTTCTGAAGTCATTTTTCTGACTTCCCCCCGAGTGTCTTGAGGAAGGAGTCATTTTTCTGACTTCCCCCCGAGCGTCTTGAGGAAGGAGTCATTTTTCTGACTTCCCCCTGAGCGTCTTGAGGAAGAAGTCATTTTTGTGACTTCCTACGTTGGGCGAGGATTTCTAAGCCATTTTTTTACTTCCCCCTGAGCGTCTTGAGGCAGGAGTCATTTTTCTGACTTGCTACGCTGAGCGGGGATTTCTGAAGTCATTGTTCTGACTTCCCCTCAAGAGTCTTGAAGCAAGAGTTATTTTTGACTTCCTTCGTTGAGCACGGATTTCTCAATTCATTTTCGGACTTCTTGCCTTGAGCAGGGATTTCTTAAGTCAATTTTCTGACTTCCCCCGACCGTCTTAGGAAGGAGTCATTTTTTATTTCCTGCGTTTAGCAAGGATTTCTGAAGCTATTTTTCTGACTTTCCCCCGAGCATCTTAAGGAAGGAGTCATTTTTCTGAGTTCCAACGTTGAGCAGGGATTTCTGAAGTCATTTTTCTGAGTTCCCCCCTAGCGTCTTGAGGTAGGAGTCATTTTTGACTTCCTTCGTTGAGCGAGGATTTCTGAAGCTATTTTTCTGACTTACACCCGAGCATCTTATGGCAGGAGTCATTTCTCTAACGTCCTGCATTGAGAGGGGATTTCTGAAGTCATTTGTCTGACTTTCCCTGTTCATCTTAAGGTAGTTGTAATTTTTCTGACTTCCTGTGTTGAGCATGGATTTCTGAAGTCATTTTTCAAACTTCCCCTGAGCGTCTTGAGGAAGGAGTCATGTTTCTGACTTCCTGTGTTGAGCGGGGATTTCTGAAGTCATTTTTCTGACTTCCCCACAAGACTGTTGAGGCAGGGGTCATTTTTGCGACTTCCTACGTTGAACGGGAATTTCGGAAGATATTTTTTTGACTTGCACCCGAGCATCTTAAAGCAGGAGTCATTTTTCTGACTTCCTGCGTTGAAAGGGGATTTCTAAACTCATTTTTCTGACTTCCCCTCGAGCATCTTGAGGCAGGAGACATTTTTTACTTGTTGCATTGAGCGAGGATTTCTAAAGTCATTTTTCTGACTTCCCCCTAAGCATCTTGAGGCCAAAGTTATTTTTCTTACTTCCTAAGTTAAGCGGGAATTTCTGAAGTCATATTTTTGAGTTCCCCCCGAGCGTCTTGAGGAAGAAGTCATTTTTCTGACTTCCTGCGGTGAACGAGGATTTCTATGCCCTTTTTCTGACTTACCCTCGAGCGTCTTGAGGCATGAGTCATTTTTTGACTTCCTACGCTGAGTGGGGATTTCTAAAGTCATTATTTTGACTTCCCCCCGAGCGTCTTGAGGCAAGAGTCACTTTTGAATTCTTGCGTTGAACGCGGATTTCAGAAGTCATTTTTCTGACTTCTCCCCAAGAATCTTGAGGCCAAAGTCATTTTTCTGACTTCTTGCCTTGAACGGGGATTTCTGAATTCATTTTCCTGCATCCCCCGAGCGTCTTGAGGCAGGAGTCATTTTTGACTTCCTGCATTGAGCGAGGATTTCTAAAGTCATTGTTTTGACTTCCCCCCAAGCGTGTTGAGCCAAGTGTCAGTTTTGACTTCCTGCATTGAGCAGGGATTTCTGAAGTCATTTTTTCGACTTCCCCCTAAGCGTCTTGAGGCAGGAGTCATTTTTCTAACTTCCTGCATCGAGCGGGGATTTCTAAAGTCATTTTTCTGACTTCCTCCCGATTGTCTTGAGGCAAGAGTCATTTTTCACTTCTTGTGTTGAGCGGGGATTTTTGAAGTCATTTTTCCGACCTCCCCCTAAGCGTCTTGGCGCAGGAGTCATTTTTCTGACTTCCTGCGTTGAACACAGATTTCTGAAGTCATTTTTCTGATTTCCCCGTAAGCGTGTTAAGGCAAAAGTCATTTTTTTGACTTCCTGCGTTGACCGGGGATATCTAAAATCATTTTTCTGACTCCCCCCGATCGTCTTAAGGAAGGAGTCATTTTTCTAACTTCCTGCGTTGAGCGGGAATTTCTGAACTCATTTTTCTGAGTTCCCAGCGAGCGTCTCGAGGCAAGAGTCATTTTTCTAACTTCCTGCGTTGACCGGGGATTTCTGAAGTCATTTTTCTGACTTCCCCCTGAGCGTCTTGAGGCAAGACTCATTTTTTACTTCCTACGTTGAGCAAGGATTTCTGAAGTAATTTTTCCGACTTCCCCCTAAGCGTCTTGAGGCCGGAGTCATTTTTCTGACTTCCTACGTTGAGCGGAGATTTCTGAAGTCATTTTTCTGACTACACCCTAAGCGTCTTGAGGCCAAAGTCATTTTTCTTAATTCCTCCGTTGCTCGAGTATTTTTGAAGTCATTTTTTTGACTTCCCCCCAAGCGTCTTGAGGCTGGAGTCATTTTTCTGATTTCCTGCGTTTAAGCGGGGATTTCTGAAGTCATTGTTTTGACTTCCCCCCGAGCGTCTTGAGGCAAGAGTTATTTTTGACTACTTGCGTTGAGCGTAGATGTCTGAAGTCATTTTTCTGACTTCTTCCTAAGCATCTTGAGGCCAAAGTCCTTTTTCTGACGTTCTGCCTTTAGCGGGGATTTCTAAAGTCATTTTTCTGACTTCCCCCCGAGCGTCTTAAGGAAGGAATCATTTTTGCTTTTTGCGTTGAGCGAGGATTTCTGAAGCTATTTTTCCAACTTCTTGCATTGAGTGGGGATTTCTGAAGTCATTTATTGGACTTCCCCCCGAGTGTCTTGAGGCAAGAGTCATTTTTTACTTCCTACATTGAGTGGGGATTTCTAAAGTCATTTTTTTGACTTCTTGCGTTGAACGGGGATTTCTGAAGTCATTGTTCTGACTTCCCCCCAACTGTCTTGAGGCAAGAGTCATTTTTGAATTCCTGAGCTGAGCGCGGATTTCAGAAGTCATTTTTCTGACTTCTCCCTAAGCATCTTCAGGCCAAAGTCATTTTTCTGACTTCTTGCCTTGAGCGGGGATTTCTGAAGTAATTTTTCTGACTTCCCCCTGAGCGTCTTGAGGCAGTAGTCATTTTTGACTTCCTGTGTTGAGCGAGGATTTTTGAAGCTATTTTTATGACTTCCCCACAAGCATCTTAAGGCAGGAGTCATCTTTCTGATTTCCTACGTTCAACGGGGATTTCTGAACTTGTTTTTCTGACTTCCCCCTGAGCGTCTTGAGGTAGTAGTCATTTTTCTGACTTCCTGCGTTGTGCGGGGATTTCTGAAGTCATTTTTCTCACTTCCCCCCGAGCGTCTTGATCAAGAGTCATTTTTGACCTCCTGCGTTGAGATGGGATTTCTGGAGTCATTTTTGTAACTTGCCCTCGAGCGTCGTGAGGTAGGAGCCATGTTTGACTTCCTCTGTTGAGCGGGGATTTCGGAACTCATTTTTCTGACTTCCTGCGTTGAGCGGGGATTTAGGAAGTCACTTTTCTGGCTTCCCCCCGAGCGTCTTGAGGAAGGAGTCATTTTTTACCTCCTGTGATGAGCGAGGATTTCTGAGTCATTTTTCTGACTTCCCCCCGAGTGTGTTGAGGCAGGAGTCATTTTTAACATCTTAAATCGCGCGGGGATTTCTAAAGTCATTTTTCTTACTTCCCCTCGAGCGTCTTGAGGCAGGAGTCATTTTTCTGACTTCCTGCGTTCAGCAGGAATTTCTGAAGTCATTTTTCTGACTTAACCCCGAGCGTCTTGAGGAAGGAGTCATTTTTCTGATTTCCTACGGTTGAGCGGGGATTCCTGAAGTCATTTTTTTGACTTCCCCCGAGCTAGTTGACGCAGAAGTCATTTTTGTGACTTCCTGCATTGAACCGGGATTTATGAAGATATTTTTTTGACTTCCCCCCGAGCATCTTGAGGCAGGAGTCATTTTTCTGACCTCCTGCGTTGAGCGAGGATTTTTGAATTCATTTTTCTGAGTTCCTCCGAGCGTTTCGAGCCATGAGTCATTTTTCTGACTTCCAGCGTTGACCGGGGAATCCGAAGTCATTTTTCTGACTTCCCCCCGAGCGTCTTGAGGCAGGAGTCATTTTTCTATCTTCCTGCGTTCAGTGGGGATTTCTGAAGTAATTTTTTCGACTTCCCCCCGAGCGTCTTGAGGCAAGAGTCATTTTTGACTTCCTTTGTTGAGCGGGGATTTCTGAAGTCATTTTTCCGACTTCCCCAAAGCGTTGTAATTTTTCTGACTTCCTGCGTTGATTTGTGATTTGTGTAGTAATTTTTCTGAGTTCCCCCGAGCGTGTTGAGGCAGGAGTCATTTTTTACTTCCTACGTGTAGCGGGGATTTCTGAAGTCATTTTTCTGACTTCCCCCCGAGCGTCTTGAGGAAGGAGTCATTTTTCTGACTTGCTACGCTGAGTAGGGATTTCTGAAGTCATTTTTCTGACTTCCCCTTGTGCATGTTGAGGCAGAAGTCATTTTTGTGACTTCTGAAGTCATTTTTGGACTTCCTGCACTGAGCGCGGATTTCTGAAGTCATTTTTCTGACTTTCCCCCGAGTGTATCTGTAGGCCAAAGTAATTTTTCTGACTTCTTCTATTGAGCGGGGATTTATGAAGTCATTTTTCTGACCTCCCCGAGCGTCTTGAGGAAGGAGTCTTTTTACTGACTTCTTGCGTTGATCGGGGATTTCTGAAGTCATTTTTCTACTTCCCCCCGAGCGTCTTGAGGCAGGAGTTATTTCTGAGTTCCTGCGTTGAGCGGCGATTTCTGAAGTCATTGTTCTTCCTTCCCCCGAGCGTCTTGAGGCAAGAGTCATTTTGGACTTCCTACGTTGAGCGCGGATTTCTGAAGTCATTTTTCTGACTTCTCCCTAAGCACCTTGAGGCCAAAGTCATTTTTCTAACTTTTGGCCTTGAGCGGGGATTTCTGAAGTCATTTTTCTAACTTCCCCCTAAGCGTCTTGAGGCAGGAATCATTTTTGACTTCCTGCATTGAGCGATAATTTTTGAAGCTATTTTTCTGACTTCCCCCCGAGCATCATAAGGCAGGGGTCATTTTCCTCACTTCCTCCGTTGACCGGGGATTTCTGAAGTCTTTTTCTGACTTCCTCCTGAGCATCTTGAGGCAGTAGTCATTTTCCTGACTTCCTGCATTGAGCGGGGATTTCTGAAGTGATTTTTCAAACTTCCCCCCGAGCGTCTTGAGGCAAGGGTAATTTTTGACTTCCTGTGTTGAACGAGGCTTTCTAAATCTAATTTTCTGACTTCCCGCGAGCATCTTAAACCAGGAGTCATTTTTCTGACTTCCTACGTTGGGCGGGAATTTTTGAAGTTATTTTTCTTACTTCCCCCCGAGCGTCTTGAGGCAAGAATCATTTTTGAGTTCCTACATTGAGCGGGGATTTCTGAAATCATTTTTCTGACTCCCCCCCGAGCGTCTTGAGGCAGGAGTCACTTTTGACTTGCTATGTTGAGCGGGGATTTCTAAAGTCATTTTTTTGACTTCCTGCGTTGAGCGGGTAGTTGTGAAGTCATTTTTCTGACTTCTCCTTGAGCGTCTTAAGGCAAGAGTCATTTTTCTGACTTGTTCCCGAGCGTCTTGCGGCAGAAGTCATTTTTCTGACTTCTTGCCTTGAGCGGCGATTTCTGTAGTAATTTTTCTGACTTCCCCCCGAGCGTCTTGAGGCAAGAGTCATTTTTGACTTCCTACGTTGAGCTGGGATTTCTAAAGTCATTTTTCCGACTTCGCCCTAAGCGTCTTGAGGCAGGAGTCATTTTTCTGACTTCCTACGTTGAGTGGATATTTCTGAAGTCATTTTTCTGACTTCCCCCTAAGCGTCTTGAGGCCAAAGTCATTTTTTTGCCTTCCTGCGTTGAGCAGGGATTTCAGAAGTCATATTTCAAACTTCACCCCGAGTGTCTTGTAGCAGGAGTCATTTTCTGACTTCCTATGTTGATCGGGGATTTCTGAAGTCATTTTTGACACTTCCCCCAGAGCATCTTGACGCAAGAGTTATTTTTGACTTTCTACGTTGAGCGGGGAGATCTGAAGTCATTTTTTCGTGTTCCCCCTATGCGTCTTCAGGCAAGAGTCATTTTTCTGACTTCTTGCGTTGAGCGGACATTTTTGAAGTCATTTTTGTGGCATCCCCTTAAGCGTCTTGAGGCCAAAGTCATTTTTCTAATATCCTGCGTTGATCGGAGATTTCTGAAGTCATTTTTCTGACTTCCTGCGTTGAGCGGGGTTTTTGTGAAGTCATTGTTCTGACTTACCCCCAAGCATCTTGAGGCAAGTGTCATTTTGGACTTCCTGTGCTGAGCGCGGATTTCTAAAGTCATTTTTCTGACTGCTCCCTAAGTATCTTGAGGCCAAAGTCATCTTTTTTACTTCTCCCCGAGCGTCTTGAGGTAGGAGTCATTTTTCTGATTTCCTGCGATAAGCGGGGATTTCTGAAGTCATTGTTCTGACTTCCCCCCGAGCGTCTTGAGGCAAGAGTTATTTTTTACTACTTGCGTTGAGCACGGATTTCTGAAGTCATTTTTCTGACTTCTCCCTTAGCATCTTGAGGCCAAAGTCAGTTTTCTGACTTCCTGCCTTTAGCGGGGATTTCTGAAGTCATTTTTCTGACTTCACCCCGAGCGTCTTGAGGAAGGAGTCATTTTTTACTTCCTGCGTTGAGCGGGGATTTCTTAAGCTATTTTTCTGATTTCCTACGTTGAGCGGGGATTTCTGAAGTCATTGTTCTGACTTCCCCCCGAGCGTCTTGAGGCAAGAGTCATTTTTGACTTCCTGCGTTGAGCGTGGATTTCTGAATTCATTTTTCTGACTTCTCCCTAAGCATATTGAGGCCAAAGTCATTTTTCTGACTTCTTGCCTTGAGCAGGAATTTTTGAAGTCATTTTTCTTACTTCCCCCTGAGCGTCTTCAAGCAGGAGTCACTTCTGACTTCCTGCGTTGAGCGAGGATTTTTGAAGCTATTTTTCGGACTTCCCCCCGAGCGTCTTGAGGCACGAGTCATGTTTCTGACTTTCTACATTGAGGGGGGATTTCTGAAGTCATTGTTCTGACTTCGCCCCGAGCGTCTTAAAGCAAGAGTCATTCTTTACTTCCTGCGTTGAGCGGGGATTTCTGAAGTCATTTTTCTGAATTCCCCCCGAGCGTCTTGAGGCAGGAGTCATTTTTTACTTCCTAGGTTGAGCGAGGATTTCTAAAGTCATTTTTCTGACTTCCTGCGTTGAGCGTGGATTTGTGTAGTTATTTTTCTGACTTCCCCCGGAGCCTCTTTAGGCAGGAGTCAATTTTCTGACTTCCTCCCGAGCGTCTTGAGGCAGGAGTCATTTTTCTGACTTCCTGCGTTGAGCGGGGATTTCTGAAGTCATTGTTCTGACTTCCCCCCGAGCGTCTTGACGCAAGAGTCATTTTTGACCTCCTACGTTGAGCACGGATTTCTGAAGTCATTTTTTCGACTTCCCCCTAAGCGTCTTGAGGCAGGAGTCATTTGTCTGACATCTTGCACTAAGTGGGGATTTCTGAAGTCATTTTTCTAACTTCCTCGTGATTGTCTGGAGGCAAGAGTCATTTCTGACTTCTTGCGTTGAGCGGGGATTTCTGAAGTCATGGTTCTGACTTCCCCCGAGCGTCTTGAGGCAAGAGTCATTTTTGACTTCCTACATTGACCGGGGATTTTTGAAGTCTTTTTTTTTACTTCTCCCTAAGCATCTTGAGGCCAAAGTCATTTATCTGACATCTTGCCTTGAGCGAGGATTTGTGAAGTCATTTATCTGACATCTTGCCTTTAGCAGGAGTCAATTTTGTGACTTCCTTCGTTGAACGGGGATTTCTGAAGATATTTTTCTGACATACCCCCGAGCGTCTTGAGGCAGGAGTCCTTTTTCTGACTTCTTGTGTTGAGCAAGGATTTCTGAAGTCATTATTCTGAGTTCCCTCGAGCGTTTTGAGTCGTGAGTCATTTTTCTGACTTCCTGCGTTGAGCGAGGATTTCTGGAGACATTTTTCTAACTTCCCCCCGAGCGTCTTGAGGCAGGAGTCATTTTTCTGACTTCCTACGTTGAGCGGGAATTTCTGAATTCATTTTTCTGAGTTCCCCCATAGTATCTTGAGGAAGGAGTCATTTTTCTGACTTCCTGCGTTGAGTGGGGATTTCTGAAGTCATTTTTCTGACTTCCCCCCGAGCGTCTTGAGGCAAGAGTCATTTTTGACTTCCTACGTTGAGCTGGGATTTCTAAAGTCATTTTTCCGACTTCGCCCTAAGCGTCTTGAGGCAGGAGTCATTTTTCTGACTTCCTACGTTGAGTGGATATTTCTGAAGTCATTTTTCTGACTTCCCCCTAAGCGTCTTGAGGCCAAAGTCATTTTTTTGCCTTCCTGCGTTGAGCAGGGATTTCAGAAGTCATATTTCAAACTTCACCCCGAGTGTCTTGTAGCAGGAGTCATTTTCTGACTTCCTATGTTGATCGGGGATTTCTGAAGTCATTTTTGACACTTCCCCCAGAGCATCTTGACGCAAGAGTTATTTTTGACTTTCTACGTTGAGCGGGGAGATCTGAAGTCATTTTTTCGTGTTCCCCCTATGCGTCTTCAGGCAAGAGTCATTTTTCTGACTTCTTGCGTTGAGCGGACATTTTTGAAGTCATTTTTGTGGCATCCCCTTAAGCGTCTTGAGGCCAAAGTCATTTTTCTAATATCCTGCGTTGATCGGAGATTTCTGAAGTCATTTTTCTGACTTCCTGCGTTGAGCGAGGTTTTTGTGAAGTCATTGTTCTGACTTACCCCCAAGCATCTTGAGGCAAGTGTCATTTTGGACTTCCTGTGCTGAGCGCGGATTTCTAAAGTCATTTTTCTGACTGCTCCCTAAGTATCTTGAGGCCAAAGTCATCTTTTTTACTTCTCCCCGAGCGTCTTGAGGTAGGAGTCATTTTTCTGATTTCCTGCGATAAGCGGGGATTTCTGAAGTCATTGTTCTGACTTCCCCCCGAGCGTCTTGAGGCAAGAGTTATTTTTTACTACTTGCGTTGAGCACGGATTTCTGAAGTCATTTTTCTGACTTCTCCCTTAGCATCTTGAGGCCAAAGTCAGTTTTCTGACTTCCTGCCTTTAGCGGGGATTTCTGAAGTCATTTTTCTGACTTCACCCCGAGCGTCTTGAGGAAGGAGTCATTTTTTACTTCCTGCGTTGAGCGGGGATTTCTTAAGCTATTTTTCTGATTTCCTACGTTGAGCGGGGATTTCTGAAGTCATTGTTCTGACTTCCCCCCGAGCGTCTTGAGGCAAGAGTCATTTTTGACTTCCTGCGTTGAGCGTGGATTTCTGAATTCATTTTTCTGACTTCTCCCTAAGCATATTGAGGCCAAAGTCATTTTTCTGACTTCTTGCCTTGAGCAGGAATTTTTGAAGTCATTTTTCTTACTTCCCCCTGAGCGTCTTCAAGCAGGAGTCACTTCTGACTTCCTGCGTTGAGCGAGGATTTTTGAAGCTATTTTTCGGACTTCCCCCCGAGCGTCTTGAGGCACGAGTCATGTTTCTGACTTTCTACATTGAGGGGGGATTTCTGAAGTCATTGTTCTGACTTCGCCCCGAGCGTCTTAAAGCAAGAGTCATTCTTTACTTCCTGCGTTGAGCGGGGATTTCTGAAGTCATTTTTCTGAATTCCCCCCGAGCGTCTTGAGGCAGGAGTCATTTTTTACTTCCTAGGTTGAGCGAGGATTTCTAAAGTCATTTTTCTGACTTCCTGCGTTGAGCGTGGATTTGTGTAGTTATTTTTCTGACTTCCCCCGGAGCCTCTTTAGGCAGGAGTCAATTTTCTGACTTCCTCCCGAGCGTCTTGAGGCAGGAGTCATTTTTCTGACTTCCTGCGTTGAGCGGG
>NW_025905164.1:12542-114858 GCF_018835915.1 Vigna umbellata
CATTATTTAATGACATGTTGTTGCAACACTCGAATCATAGTATTCATGGCACTGTTTTTTATTAAAGGAAACGATGATCCAAGAAGACCAACAACATCAGTCATATTATATAGGTGTTCTAATATAAGTGGTTGTGAGTGAAATGTACAGAGGATCTGTTTGGACAGTTTTTCAGATAATTAAGGTGTGGTTTCGTGAATGGTTGCTCTAAAGTTGATGATGCAATTCGGCCAATAACATTATTCGTGGATGGAGAAAACCTTGCCTCAAAACTACGTCTAACATCAATCACCCCCCCTTAATAATAATAATAATAATTATAAATATTTTGTACTTTTGGCAAAGTTGTATAAAAAATGGTCCTTGAGAGCATAAACACACCCTTTAATCAATACCCACGCATGAATTGTATAAGATAAGCAATTAACTTGCATTTGTAGGAAGTGTAAACCAATAATCAGGAACTCAATTCTATCAAGACGGAGAAAAGATTATTTAAAGTAATTTTTATTGACTATTTGAAAAAAAAAAGGTTAATAATAAAACATACGGGTCATTTGACACATTTAATATGACACATTTAATATGAGTAAAATAATCATAAAAGAGTGATTTTTTAGTTTTATGAAAAGTAACAGTATTATACACTTTTACATTTATTTATGTAAACTATAAAAATAGAATGGTTATAAAAATATAAATTTTTATATTTTTTCAAAACAGAGTAAAAGGTAGATAAAGATAATATCTGTAAAAAAATTTAGGTGTGTTAAATAATATTTTTCAATGTTAAATTATCATTTTAGAAGAGGATTTAAAAAAAAGAAAGAAAAAGACAGAAGAATATTTGAGGGGAGAAAGGAATTAAAAAAGAGTAGTTTTGTTGTAGAGAAAATAGTATTGGACCGAAAAAGGTGGTAGTGCATGAGGAAGAATTACGTGGTTAGGCCACAGTAGATGGACGCCCCCACCTAACAGGAAGTAATTTGAATTTCAAACAGTGTGATGAATAAGATAAGACAGATAATGAGATGAAGTGTAAAAAGAGATACATACGTTTGGGTAATTCATGAATTAGGAGTTGTAGGTCACCTCCAAATAAAACCCATACATTAGTCAAAACCCTATATTAATATCCAGCAAAATCAAACCTTCCACATCCATTTCCATATATACTGCATAACCTTCAACCTTCCTTCTCCAACTCATCAACCACTTCAACACCATCACTCCCTCTGAAGCTCCCCCAGAAGCAATGTCATCTCGCATTGTTGCGGACAATTCATTAGCGATCAATAATGTCACCACTCCCTACTTCGACTTAATGGAAATGGACGACCTCACGCGCCGCCCCGCCTCCGCTGAGATGCCCACCCTTGGCCAGCTCCTCAAGCACGTCGGGGACGCCAGGAAGGAAGCCTCCGGCGACGGAAGCGAGACGCCGGTGCATCACGCGCTAGATATAGTTGACGCCGCCGGAGTTGGGCCTCGCTCGCTGCCATTCGTCCTCTCCTTCAGCAACCTCACATACAGCGTCAAGGCGCGCCGCAAAATGAGCCTCTCCTCTGTCTTTCCATGCCGTGGAAGCCGCCTCGGCGCGTCCGCGGTATCCGAGGCTCCTGCCGTCGGCGAGAGCATGTTCAGGCGGACCAAGACGCTCCTTAACGATATCTCCGGCGAGGCGCGCGACGGCGAGATCATGGCGGTACTCGGCGCCAGCGGTTCTGGAAAGTCAACACTGATCGACGCGCTGGCGAACCGAATCGCCAAGGGAAGTCTAAAAGGCACGGTGGCGCTGAACGGCGAAACGCTGGAATCGCGTCTACTGAAGGTGATCTCTGCGTACGTGATGCAAGACGACCTGCTCTTCCCGATGCTCACCGTGGAAGAGACTTTGATGTTCGCAGCGGAATTCAGACTTCCTCGCACGCTCTCCAAGTCGAAGAAAAACGCCCGCGTCCAGGCTCTCATCGAGCAGCTAGGACTTCGGAACGCCGCGAAAACAGTTATCGGCGACGAAGGTCACCGCGGAGTATCAGGCGGAGAGCGTCGAAGAGTTTCCATCGGCATCGACATTATCCACGACCCTATCCTTCTGTTCCTGGACGAGCCAACCTCGGGACTTGACTCCACCAGCGCGTTCTTGGTGGTGAAGGTTTTGCAGAGAATCGCACAGAGCGGAAGCATCGTGATCATGTCCATTCACCAACCGAGTTACCGAATCCTAGGGCTTCTAGACCGCATGATCTTCTTATCACGGGGCCAAACCGTTTACAGCGGTTCACCGTCGCAGTTACCGGTTTTCTTCTCCGAGTTCGGTCATCCGATTCCGGAAACCGACAACAGAACGGAATTCGCGTTGGACCTGATTCGCGAACTGGAAGGCTCCCCCGGCGGAACGAAGAGCTTGGTCGAGTTCAACAAATCGTGGCAGAGCATGACGAAGCACCATCAAACGACAACAGAGGCGGAACGGAACGGGTTGTCGTTGAAGGAAGCAATAAGCGCGAGCATTTCGCGAGGGAAACTGGTTTCTGGAGCCACGAACACGAACCCGAACCCGTCGTCGATGGTGCCAACTTTTGCGAATCCGTTTTGGATTGAGATGGCGACGCTGTCGAAGCGGTCGTTCTTGAACTCGAGAAGAATGCCGGAGTTGTTTGGGATAAGATTGGGTGCGGTGATGGTGACGGGGTTCATTCTTGCGACCATGTTTTGGCAACTGGATAACTCTCCAAAAGGAGTGCAAGAGAGGCTGGGATTCTTCGCCTTTGCCATGTCAACAACTTTCTACACCACTGCCGACGCGCTTCCCGTCTTCCTCCAAGAACGCTACATTTTCATGAGGGAAACTGCTTACAACGCTTACAGAAGAATCTCCTATTTGGTCTCGCATGCGCTGGTTGCGTTGCCGGCACTAGCGTTTCTCTCGTTGGCTTTCGCGGCAACCACGTTCTGGGCCGTGGGCCTGGACGGTGGAGTTTCGGGCTTTTTGTTTTATTTCCTGATTATATTTGCGTCGTTTTGGGCTGGGAATTCGTTCGTGACGTTCCTTTCCGGTGTGGTGCCTCACGTGATGCTGGGTTACACCATCGTGGTTGCCATTCTCGCGTATTTCTTGCTGTTCAGTGGATTCTTCATCAACAGGGATAGGATTCCCAGTTACTGGATTTGGTTCCACTACCTGTCACTGGTGAAGTACCCTTATGAAGCTGTTTTGCAGAACGAGTTCGATGACCCAGTGAAGTGCTTCGTGAGGGGGGTACAGATTTTCGATAACACGCCTCTTGGGTCGGTGCCCCAGGCTCTGAAGGTTAAGCTTTTGGACGCCATGAGCAACACTCTCGGAATGAACATCACCACCTCCACCTGTTTGACCACCGGTTCCGACATTTTGCGGCAGAACGGGGTCACCGATTTGACCAAGTGGAACTGCTTGTGGGTCACCGTCGCCTGGGGATTCTTCTTTAGATTCTTGTTCTACTTCTCCCTCTTGCTGGGTAGCAAGAACAAGAGGAACTGATCATCATCATCATCCCTGAGTTTCAGTTTCTGCATTTTTTTGTTTTTTTGTAATTTCTCTATTCTATTTCTTCTGTTCTTGGCAATCGACAATCTGATAAAAACTTGTAATCTCCACTTTCATAAATTACTTAATTATTTTCATAAACTAGTGCAGTGTTTATCTGTTTCGATTAAATTTTTAATCATTTAATGTGTTACCGTATGTGTTTCGATTATTGAATGCATTTAGTCCTACTCTAGATA
Source organism: Vigna umbellata (assembly GCF_018835915.1). The sequence continues at coordinate 16,311 of NW_025905164.1, forward strand.
TAATCAAAGAGTTAGAAATATAGAAAAATATATTTTAAATAGAATATGAAATAGAGTGGTGATACTCTCACACCAGGGAAAAAATATTTATATTACAACTCAAAATAATAATATTTAAATCATATTTATGTTATTTTTAATTTAAAATTTTAATATATTTATTATGTTATTAGAAAGAATTGTAAAATATATGTTTTTTTAGACTGAGTGTCAAAGCAGTATTTCTCTATGAAATTTTCCTTACTAATATACACTAAAGTATTTTAATTTAAGTAACACACGGTAAAGGTTTGTGTAAAAAAAATATAAGTGTAACACATAAAACATATAATTGGTTGTTAAATTAACAAAATATTTAAATATATGTTTAACTTATCAATGAAATTAAAATTTATCATTATTTAAAACTTTGATATATTTAAATTTATAAACTTTTAAAATAAATTAATACAATCATTTTAATTTATGTTTAATTTTTTTATATATTAAATGTGTTTTTTTGCTTAATATTAAATAAAAAACGTAATAATTTAAATAATAACATGAAACATGTTTAACATATAAAAAATTAGATTAAAAAATATTAATTTATTTTTAAAATTTGAAAACTAAAATTTATTAAAATTTTAAATAAAAACTAATTTTATTTTGGTATCAAATTTCAAATACTAAAAATATATTTAATCATTAATAAAATCGGTTGTTTCGTAAACTTAATTGATAAATTCATATCTATACATATATACAATGATGAAAAGATATGTTTATGCATGTATATAGGTAATTTTATTTCATAAATAGAAAAATTGCTTTAGGTAATTATAACTTTAATTCCCCATTAATATTTTACAGATGAGTTATTTTCTTATAAACAAATATAAAGAGCGTAATAACTAATAAATAGAGTAGTCGGTGTTTTATGATCGAAAAATAACTAATTCTTATCTAAAACTACAAAGAAATAAAACTAGTTTAAGATGATACTGAAATTCAATTATATAAAATTACAGCAAATTGAGAAAAGTAATCGACTATTTATTGCCATAATCAAACATACTAACATATTTTATATTTTTAATTCCACCTTTTGTGAACAATACTTTTTATAAAATTTATTAAAAAGAAAAAGATCAATTGTCTGACTAACTCGGGAGAAAAATTCTAAAAATATACTTGTAATTATGCAGAATATATTTTAATTACATAATACAATAGTTAACCACAATACTTAACAAATCTACCAGTACCAAAAGTCTAGTCTAAGAAAAATAACTTATCAAATGACGTCATTATTAAATTTAGCTATTTGTAATTTTATTCATAGAAGAATTCGGTGATTTTGATATACATATATAACCAAAAACAAATGTGCAGCAATTATCTAACAAAATATACATGTTTCTTCATCTCTTTCGGCCCGACTTTATGGTTTTATTAGATGGAATTAACCAATAGAAATCAAAAGCATGTTATAATATTTTTTATATAAAATATGAATATTTGAATTCTCGTACAAAAAATGAGAGAGAAATTGAGGGAGCTTATATAACTATTTTGAGAGGTAAATTACATTGCATTGCACCTATAGTCCTGGCCTTTCTCCAGGAAAGAATAGTAAGCATCGAAACAATTAATCAATCAAATATTTATAAGGCTGTATGTTACGTATTCGTTGGAACGTTAGGCGGCTTCATATTTGTCTCTTCCCATAGTGTATATTCCACTTACTAATCCCAGGTTTGACACTAAGTTACACAGGACCATCCATCACACAGCCTTTGTTCTAGCCACGTCATATCACATATCATTCTGTGCCTCAAAAACAATAAACTTGGCTATAAAGGTGCTCGTGCTAAAAAGTCATTCACAGCAAGATTCGCATCTCCGTGGGCAACAGCATCCTCTGGCTCCGGCATACACAGAGTAGATGCTGAAACCTGCAAATTTAAAATGTCCCATCAGATCACCCCCCATAAATCAGGTTAAGAAAACAAATTTAGAAGTTGATTAGTCACTGAATTTCTAGACTTATACTGCTGAACCAGTTCATGCAGTAAGTTCAAAGCAACTCTCAAAATGTGGCAGAAGGCAATGCAATGATGTTTCAAGGTAACACTATCATAATGCTCAAGATGAATGATGTTTCAACAAATCAAAATATGTCCGGGAACCATAAAATCTTGAGTAGTGTATCACCCACAGGACAGTGTGAATGCGAAGGATAGAGAGATCGAACATACTTTGGTATCAAGTAGAGTATCTCCGTTATTATCAGTAATTATGCTAGCACCGTGTGCTTTCAACCATTCTGAACACTCTTCCAAAGCATCTGTATCTCTTTCATCACTTGCTCCACTTATGGCAGCGCCGGTCGAAAACCCAAGAACCTGAGAAATGTACGAGACAGGTAGAGTTGGACGATAAGACCGGCACATGCAGGTCACAGCCTTATAACGCATCTTTTCAACATATAGATCTGTGGAAATAAAATAAAAATAAAAATTCACTTCATTTTATCCCCTTAACACGGTGAAAACAAGTTAATTTCAAACACTCACCCATAAGGCAGGTGTTCAGGTTAGGAGCTGCTTTGTACAGTCTAAAGAATGCAATATAATTTCCTGAAGTTACAGCGGCACGAACGGCAAGGGCATGTTTTACAGCTTCATCCTTCTTTGCTTCGAGAGACAACCTGGTGTTGAGAACATTAGACGTTCAAATTTGAGACGTTATATGAATCATGGCAGAATAATTGAGACTGGCTATAATAATACTATTATTACAATAATTCGTGGAAAATATTTTGATGCAATCCTCTATTGTTCATCAGCATCTGAGAATCAGTGATTTCAACCCAAGGTCCCAAATAGGGATGGGGTCAAAATTGACTTCGGGGGCAACTACGAGACAAACTTCTAATATATTTTAAGTATAGATGTGTAGGTCATAAATTATCTTTATAATTTAAATCATAGTAAAAATTAATTCATAATATAAATATTGACCCAGTACATTCATTCCTAGACTCAATCTTTTTATTTTCTCTCAATTAAACATTTTAATATCCTCTATATTGGATGTATATTTTACATGCTGTAAATTATCTTTATAATTTAAATTATAGTAAAAAATTAATTCAGAATATAAATATTGACCCAGTAAATTCATTCCTAGACTCAATCGTTTTATTTTCTCTCAATTAAACATTTTTAATATCCTCAATTTTGTATGTACATTTTACATAATATCTTTATAATTAACCAAAAACATTCTCCCTCAACCATTTGAACTACCACCTTCTCACACACATTTCTATTTGTTAATTGTCTATCACTTTTTTAATTTACTTCCTTTTGTCTTCATCTCCGGATTAAATTATTTTTCAAAATAAATTATCAATAATAAAAAACCATCTTATTTCACAATTTAAATTGCTTATTGTAAATTCAAAAAGTATAAATTATATATTTATATGTATTAACTTATTACGAACTCTAATTATATTACAACTTTTATATTAAAATTGATTTGTTACTTAAATTTTACTTACATAAAATAACTATTCATACACCCCCAACTAAACTTTTAGATTTATCAAGAAGGCTTGGAAGAGCAGGGCAAACCTGGCCATCGATGATACGAGATCTCTGTTGTTATTTGAATGCATAATAACACAAAGCAAGTTGTAAGCCGCAAATTCCATATCGGAGCCCTCAATGCCTTCAGCATAAAGAGTTGTTAACTGAGATTGGCACTGCATTCACACAAATAGCATCGTTATCTAAAGTTTATTTAAAAGTTGAATAACATTGGCAACTTCTACAATAAATCATTCATATTTCAAAAGAATGGTACCCAAATTTCATCCTTGATTTAAAATTACAATTAACTAATTCATAGCATTGATTGCCTTTATGCCTTGTTTGGTAGAGAGACTAGAGAAATAGGATAGATAGTAATTAAAACGATGAGTGGAAATGGGTGAGAAATAAAGTAAAAATTAGAAAGGTTACTAAGGTGAAGAAAAATAAAGAGAAGAGAAGAGATCGAGAATGAAAATAGGCGATAAATAGAGTGAAAAAAAAATTGATAAATTAAATTTTCTCCTCCCTATTTCCACTCTAACCACTCCAACCAAAAAAATCATGTGTGAAAATTTTAATCCTTGATCTCAGAAGGAAAACAGATGCACAATTAACAAGAAAACTAAATAAAGCATTTTTCCTCACAAGATAATATACAGAACTAACCTGATTATATTCAGGCAAGTCCCCAAATTCTAGTGCCAATCGGGCATGTGTTTCATACACCTGAAGCATTGGTTCAAGGGTTACTATCAAGGGCAGAAAAGTTGGAAAATATATCATAGTGTATACAGAAGATGCAAATTACCATCACAGAAGCCTTTTTCTATAGGTTATATCAGATGACGTCATTATGTTATATCAGAAACGAATTATGATATGCAGAACACGTTAAAATAAGAAAAATATAAGTGGGGGACGATATGTTCTCACTATAGATCTCTTTACTTCAATAAAGCTATGGAGATTTAAAATTTAATGAGGTTCCTGAACAATTTATCAGTAGCATAGCCAGAGAGATGCAGGGGAAGTGGGAACCATTAAATTCTAAAGAAAAAAAAGAATAAGCAACACTAGAATGCTATCTTTCAGAAAAAATACCTTGACTGTTAATTGATTGCGTATTCGTTGAACAGTTAGGTCTTGGCGAATGGACTTTAACTGATCGCATTTATAAAGGTAATTCTTCTGAGAATTCTTAACCATCAATAGTGCTTTCTCAAGAACCTCTTCAGGTCGTACCTTTAAGTTCATAGCATTTTAATAAGGTTCATAGTTAGGGAGTGAAGGAAATAGATAGACAGACAAAAGTAACAGCAATTTAAATTATTGAGGGGAGACATTACAGTTGCAGGATCAGGGGCAGAAGTTAGACGCAGGTAACGCTTTTCAATTTCCTGGCAAGTGCCCTTCACAGTTAGAGCATCCCAGTCAATATCCTCGACAGCTTTGCTGGCACCATCCTCAAAAATTTTGCTCAGAACCAAGGCACTAGCCCTTCTATTGTACAAGTTTCCAGCTCCAGCATGTTTTTTCCTAGAGTGGTTATTTTCTGTTCGATGGCCTTGTAAATCAAATCTCTTGGAACGATTTTCACGTCTTTTCCTTTCCTCTGGTGTATCACTAAATGCCATTGCAGAAGGATAATACGAAGTCAAACTTTGCTCCTTGTCACTATCACTAGATGCATCACCATTTTCAGAAACAATAGAAGCATCAGTAAGACGCTGCTTCTTAAATGGCCTTTGGAGAGCCTTATTAGACATTCTCTGCAATAATGGAGAAAATTTAGTATTCCTCAACACGTCCTCCTTGCTTTCTTTGTTTTCCATTGCCACCTGCATGGCATTTTATGAGGTAAATGAAACATTAATTCTTTAAAATTTATAGGCACACGTACTTCTCATTCTCAATGTGATTGTACTTTAAGAGCACTTCTGGTATGAGGAAAAAAGAACAATACTTCACATATTAAAAAGTTCTTTTAAAATGAATAAGTTACAGACATATAACAAATCCATGCGTTTGTAAACAAGGGTACCAGACTCCAGACTCAACAACGAATAGCAGTTACGCTATAAGTAAATGATGACAGCTTATAGAACAATATAAATAAGTAAAGCAGTTAAATTGGTTAAACATAATACAATACAATGAACTTAAAAAGCTTTATGAAAAAAATAATGATGACAATACATAAGCCAACCAAATGACACAAAAAAAGAATCATATTATACTAGCTCACTCACAGAAGCTCAAATAAAAATTCCAGGATATTGAAATGTAGAATAAAAGTGAGCACATTAAATATATGGGATGTGAACCTCAAACTTATCTGAAAAGCAAAGGATCATTCAGACTAGGATAGTGCCATGGGGATCGCAAAGCAACTATTATCCAGATCATGTCAATGCATAGCCTCAAACATAACCCATAAGATAAAAATGGCATGAAATCAAGCAAAACCAATATAAAAAACTAAAGGGAAAACAGGAAAACAAAAGGTAAACTAATTAAGATGCGATTCCACCCAATTTGTGACAACAAGTAGCAAGAATGACACCAGCTAGAGCCTTGAAAATTCAATAAACTACTTGAACAAGCATATAAGTACCTTTCTGTCCTTTGCATTAGGTACCCAACTATTGTACTTTACAGCATCGTTAGTTATTACCACTGGATTCTCAACTGGCTTCTCCTCTGGCATTGGCTCCCACCTACTTTTCGAACGTCTAGGACTTTTTTTATACTTTGGCAATAAAGAATCCTGGGCTGATGACAGTGAACTACTGCACCAAACATCAACAAATAATATTTGTCATAATATTACATCACTCATTAAAATAACATTCGGTCGTCAACATTATAATTTACTGTTACAAAGGATGGGATGCATATGAATCACAGATGCAAGGCATGGAATATAAGTATGAAAAGAATAAAAATGAGGATAAAAATAAAAAATAAAATAAGACATGCATCACTTTCCATTAAATTATCCTAATTATTTAAAGAGGAAGCAGATAAATAATATCAGAACTTCCAAGACATTAGATGCTTCTAGTTGTTCACTCAATAGTTTTTATTCCTTGATGTATTGCTTTAGATATTAACTTGATCAAAAGGCTACACATAAGGTGATCGTTGTCCAAACCTTTATAACCTTTATAACCTTTATAAGCTTTAGATTTTAATAGTTTCTAAAATGTCACATTTACTGCAACAGAAATGCGTATGAACTTCTAATAACATTTAAAATATATAGGTTCTTATTGTGTATAAAGGGGAAGCTCCTATCATACTAACTATCACATCAAACAAAATTCTTAATAGTCTCTATAACTATTTTAATAAAGTACTGTAATTCTCTGTTGTTCAGCATAATCTATTTACTTTTACTTTAAATTTTTAACTTTCTTTTAGTTTAACTACATTCAATTTTTCATTTTTTTGGCCCTCCCTACCACAAGAAATAAGCTACTTCAATTCCTCTTTGGACAAATTCCAGATGGAAAATAGGAAGAAACAGAAATTGACCAAACAATGAAAATTAGAAAAGAGCATAAGCACCTGAAAGTTATACTCAGGTAGGTTCAATAATGATATTTCAACCAACAAAAACAAGAGAAATCATACTCTTTATTGATCACATCTGCATCTGGCATTGGGAAAAGTGGTTCCATATCCCAATTTCGTGTGTTGAGGGTACCATCAGCTGTTGCCTTAGTTATCATCTGCAAGTAGGTTAAGGAATCTAGTAAGATTATTATTGAAGCAAAATAAAACAATAATCAAGAAAACAACCTATATGATTGATGTTAATAGCGAACAACAAAAAGGACAAGAAGATAGAGTATAAAACTGAATATTTGTTATACACAACAATGCAATCCATCACATGGATCCAACAGGATGATGCATTAGATAGTACCCTAATACTTAGCTGGCAGTTAACCAGAAATGAGCATGGGAACTGAAAAACATGTCAACGATTATTCTCCAAAGTCAATTGCCATAAGTGAAAACAAGTAAAAATAAATTCCAATTCTCAGACAAAGCATCAGATAATAATTGTCCCCTTTGCAGGCAAAAACTGCAATTGTTTTCAGTAACATTCTTGAACGCACTGGAGGAGACGAAGACCAAGAAGGATTTCAAAAGAAATTGTCAAGAGAGATCTCATGGTAAACAATATTCCTAAAGCTCAGGCTTTTTACTGCACTGAATGGCACCATGTTCTCCCTGTAGCTCATAAGAAGATTCTACAGCTCCGACATTTCTCTTTCATCCTTATGCACACACAAGTTGTGTGCTTATTGAAGGGAAAATTTACAAGACATTGTGTGCATGTGCAAAGATTTGGCAGCAGGTATTTATTCAAGAATTTAATTATGAGATATTGTCAGTATAAAGTCAGTATTATAAAAAGTCAATAATCTTATCATGATCAGATGACAATGTAAAAGGCATCAACAATGTAGATGCATCTAACTAAATTTTCTATTATGAAGAGTTTCACAGACATGCACTGTCAGTGTAAAACCTTTTATACTAACCAATCAGAAATCATCCCTAGCATGACTTTCAAGATAGTCATTATAAAAGTTAATATACCATACATGCCGGTTAGTGATTGGATGAAAAATGACGTGGGTATGTCCGCACACAAATGTCCCTCTATCACTTACCATTAGCTCTATAAACAAATGTCAACTTTTTTTCCTTGAATGACTCCAGTATCAATTTAAAAACATGAAGGCAAGTTGTACAAAATTATATAATCAGATACTTCTTCTGCTCTAAATAACTAAGGTCAAGACCATAAACTCTGTTCTGTTTGATTCTAACGTTATATACAAACATGTATCATTTACCATAGAGTAAAAGCTCCAAAACTAGAAGGGAGAGGCAAACAAATGTAGCAAATACATAAAGAGCAGAATATGAAAGAAATATTATCAACATATATTTTCTTCTTCCAATATACGACTAAAAACCCACCTCCTTCATGACACCCTGACATGCAGCCATTTGCTTATCATCTTTACAACGAGCCAAAGCTCTTTCCACGTACCCACGTAAAGACTTGGGAAACATACCAGGCTGTGAGCAAGAATAGTTCGGTACTTATTAAAAGATAATAAATTTTTTTTTTTCTTTTATGGAAAAATATACCTAAACTTGTAAGTCCAAACACTTAGGTCCCATCAACTCATAGTACAATGATCTTTTCTAAAACTTTATTTTTCTTATAAAGCAAATAATGAAATGAAATAAATAAATTGTCAGGATGATAATAATTTAGTATGCATTATGTAATTTAAAAATCCATTGAATATTATTGTCCAAATATCACCTTAAGTATGGAATTAGCAGCATCGTTAGATGATACTTTCTCTGCTGGCTTTGGTAACGAAACAGCTATATACACAGGTTTTGGCGCAGAACCAGTTGAAGAGCCATCCTTTTCGGCTTTGGGCTGTCCAAATGTCAAATTTGAAGCAATTCGTGGATTTGTAGGAATTTGAAGTTTGCTTACCCGTTTTGCATCTGGAGACGGAGCACTTTGTACAGGTGACAGGTTTACCTGTTGAGAGGGGAGAGGCAGCGGTGGAGGAGGAGGAAGGTACAAATTGGCTCCTTGAGAAGATACAGTCTTCTGTTGATCCTGAAATGTATCATAAGAAGATTTTAAATCCAAAGGACTTTGATAGTTTGGCTGAATAGGATTAGTTTGTTGTATCTGAGAAGTTTGGGGCCCATGTTTCCAGTAACTATCGTGGTCACCACCATTTACTGCAGCAGGCTGACCACAAAAAGAAATGAACATAAAATTAATAAGTTAACTAAACTAGACTTCCAAAAAAAAAAAACTAATCATCCAAATACAACAATCTCATAAAACTGAAGCCAGACAAATATTAGATATCCATCGTGGAAATTTTTTTATTAGAAATGGAATTCAACAAATGCCATAACAAAAGCAACTTGACAGTATGAATAATAATGTATCTGCTCTGTCAGGTCAAATATTCTAAGTAATCATTTTTCCACACTTTTGGTCTGAAAGTAATCTCAAACCTGAAAAGAAGGTATAGCAGAAGAGCTGGACTCTTGCCTCCAAAATGGTGGATATGACTGCGGAGGCTGGCTACTTGGAGTTGCATAACCACTAGTAACTGCAGGAATAGGGCAACCCAAAGCAGATGAACTTGTGACAGATAAGTTCTCTGTCCCAGGTGCACAGCTGACTTCTGTTTGGTTGTAGTAGTCTGCCCACTGTTTGTACTGTTGCTGATACTGCAGTGAAGTAGTGGCAGCACCAGAACTATAGGAACCACTGGAATCCGGGGTGTAATTAGTATATGGATGAGAAGAGTAACTGCCATTGTTCCACACAGTCGCTTGATTTCCATATCCGCTGCTGTTTTGGTAACCTCCAGTAGTCTGATAATCAGCAGGATTGTAATAAGTGCTTGAATAACTTGCGGATCCAGCATAAGACCCAGTATTCTGAAAGGAGGAAATAGGCTGATAAGGAGCACCTGTGTTTTGATATGCTCCTACAGGCTGTGAATAGGTATGATTAGGTTGCTGCTGATAGTTGTTATAGTAGCCCGAGTATCCCATGCTGCCATAACCATACGGATTAGAAGAACTTGGGTATGATGCGTATGCATTGTAATCTTGGGTTACATTAGCTGTTCCCAAATTTGATGAATTACCGGCAACTGATGATATATTGTGTCCATCTTGAATGCTTCTTGCAGGCGGCTGTGAATATTGATCGTACTGGTAGGTTGGATTAGAATAGATCCCATTTCCTGTAGAGTTATGAGCAGTCCATGATGCAGCTTCAGACCCAGTTGTAGTGGGAGCATAGGAAGTTGGATGAAGTTGGCTAGCATCAACGTGCCGGTTCTACAAAAGAGATTACGAGTTACGCTTTACGTGATCAAAGTATACTCAACTGAACCGTGCAAGAATTAAGTGATACAAGGATGAGATATCATTCAGGCCAAAACACCCAAAACAGAAAAAATATGGTGTAGAAATTAAATAGGAGTCCATTTACACCAGTAAGAGAATTAGCCGCTTAGCAAACATATTTTTTCCCTGGAAGACAAATCATTCACATAACAGGCACAGAAAACTTCACCAGCAAACTCTTACGACTTACTAACCGTTGAAAATATCAAAAAGAATGATTGCAGCAGGCTCTCAGTATTCAGCAACATACGGATCAAAATTTTAACGGATGAAAGTTTGTATGAAGAACACTTGAACGACATCAGTACATCACATTTTCAAACTCATTAAATAAACAACACTGTTTGATTCACAAACTTGACCATAAACATAAGCATCTAAACAACTTAGTTTTTAAGAAACGGAACCACGCTTCATAGATTACCTCGAACAGGTGTGGCTCCGCGGGAGCTAAGGTCTCAGTATTACTTCCTTCGTTCGCCATCTCTCGGAAACCCTGATTGAGCAAAAACAAAAAAAAAACACACACACGCACATAATTAATAATAAAGTCGGTGGAAATAGGAGAAAAACCCTAATAAATTGATAAGAAATGGCAAGAGTGAAAACCTCGGGAAATCTCAGAAAAGGAATAGGGAAAAGGTCATAACGGTGAAATCAGGGAAGCGATAAGGAATCCGAGGAAGCAGATAAGCAAATTGGGGAGAAGAAGAAAAATTAATGAAAAGCAGAAAAGAAAAACAAGTAGCAGATAGATAGATAGATAGATAGATATGAAATACTACGACGGAGAATAAAAAGATTGAAAAAGAAAGAAGGGGAAGGACTTTGCAGTAAAACGTAAAAAGGGGTTACAGGCGAAAACGCCGGAAGAGAGAGAGAGATGGGTTGGGATGTGCTTTTGAGGGAAAAAGTTGGGAGAAATAGAATTCGTTGAGGGAGGGACTGTGCAGAGGTGGGTCCTCCGGTGGCGCTACAATATTACATATAATTATACTAATCTTTGTATTTTCTTTATCTTAACCGTTTTTTATTAGAGATATTTATTCGATTAGGTTAATTAGATTGATTTAATTGAGTCCAGATAAATTAGATTGATTTCTGTTTATGATTGAAGTAAGTAAATTCCACGTAACTAACTTTTATAAAATTTTAGTGATATGTTTAGTATCAATAGTATGAGATAGACTATTTATAAGATAAACTGTCTTTTTTTAATTACAATTTTTAATAAAAGAAAATTATCATATTAAGACAAATGACTCAAACCAATCTAACTTGCTAAGTAGAGAATTAGTTAAAATCAGTTAAAGGTAAAAATATGAAAATTTAATTTAATTTAATATATTTTTTAATAAATTGGATAATCTATTTTGTTCAAACGTTACTGGCCTACAAAACACCCTAATTTTGGAGGTTAAAAATAATAATAATAATAATAATAATAATAAAAATAATAATAATAATAATAATAGGAAAATTTCTTATTTACTCTACTACCTAATTCATACATTTGTCACTTTCTTTTTTATGTATAGAAAAGATGTCATCAAAGTTGGAGACATGGTTAGTAAAGTCATGTTAGAAACATAAAATTTGATCACCCTTAAATATTGGTAAATGTTTTTTCTAATATTATTATTTTACTCTTTTGAAACTTAAAATATATATATATATATATATATATATATATATATATATATATTTCTTAATTCCCCGTTTTTAGACACAACTTTTTTTTGCCTTCTTAATTTATAAATGGCTTATTGAGTCCTCACAGGACTTTGTTAAAAAATCTGTGATTATTCTGTGCACTTTTTAAAATATGACAGATTTTAAATGTGTCAAATTTATATTAATGAGTAATGTTTAAATATACATTGTGGATAGTTTTAAATTAAATTCATCAAATTTAATCTAGTAGAAAAATCACATAAATTAAGATAAGTATTTAAAATTGAATCAACCTAATAAAAACAGTGAGTTTGGTGTAGTTTTTTAAAGTTTGGAATAAGTCTAAATCAAATCAAGGGAAGACATGTAGTTGAAGTTTAATGCTACATGGCACTTGATTTTTAATTTTAAAATATTAATTGAGTTTTAAGTTGAACAAGACTCTTTAATATTTTCTTATGATACTAAAAGTAATAAAACTATTATAATAGTTCTTATTGTAATTTTAAAATTAAATATGAACATTTTTTATTTATTTATTAGTGATTTTTTAACTAAAAAATGGTTAATGTTTCGAATATATGAAGTCGAGTCTTCTTACCATTGTTTATATATTTTAAGATCAAATATTTCTAAAGTGATCCATTCTTTATTTTTGTCTGATTATTTTCTTAAATAGAATAAGTTAGTTTTTTTATATTGCATGTAACTTTTTTTATTCATACGTGGTGTTTGAGTTTTCTTTTATTAGTTTTTGTTGATCTATTATATGCTCTAATCATGCTATTATATACTCTAATCATATTTGTCTTCTTCAAAAAGATCGATTAGAGTTTATTGTGCATTTAAATGTGTTTTAAGAAATTTTATTGATTTAGTTTGTCTCTCATGTTAATTGCACAGCTTTTTTAGAATTATTTAAAAAAAAAACTTATATGCTTTTTTATATATTATATCACTATAATGATTATGATGAATAATTATATTAATATAAAGTATTTTTTTGTTTTATCAATTTTATTTAATAATGGTATACTATGAAATAGAATATTACATACATTAAGTTGGTTTGAATGTAACATCCCAAAAAATACAGTGTAAAGCCATATAGAGAATAATCACATGTTAACAATATTACATATCAGTTCAACGCTCGACTATATACCATTATGGCCGAACGACCTTACATAACAGCAGGGAATTTAAAACTAACTCTAGATACTACTAGACCGAACGTTTATCAAAATATACTAATACCGCATGGTCTTTACAAAAGATAACGCCAACACCAGACCGAACACTCTCAAGGTTCGGTCTTCACTTTCATTGCGTCTTCCAATACTTCTTCAAGCAGCTTTTCTCCTTCTGCTCATATCCACACGGATGATCATTGCAACAGGACAACGACAGGACGTGCAACACAGACAAAATGGTAAACAGGGTAAGCTTATGTAATTTAATTTCTTCCACAACAACATACAACATTCATAAATAAACCAACGACACTCAAATCAATCATTCATACATTCAAGGCATGCAAAAACGACCACTTGACTCTGACTGTCCGGACTGTATGAATCCTGTGTAGCTACGACGTTTGTGCACCCGGGTGATGTAGTAACTGGGATACCCTCAACAGCTGCCACTTGAGGTTGATCCGTTTCGTCCAAGTTAACCTTATGGACTAGGATCTCCTGCCATTCCCACACGTGACTTACTCCTCTCTACATGAGAACGGGTAATCATGGAATATCAAGATGAACGACCGCTAAGCTTTGCCCACATTCATACTTTACCAATCAATAATCACTTTCTGAGATATTCCTCCCTGAAATACTCGTTCATAATCAACTATTTCATACACATCACATCTTAATCCTTCTCATACTTAATCATCCATACATTCAAATGAAAAGAGATCATACGCTTTTATCATAGCCCAAGTACGACTGGAACAACGCTTCTTAGAAACTAACAAGACTGAGCGTTACTCATCTACTTCAATAAACAGTCTGAGAGTTCATGAAATAAAAATAGTTGAATAAATAGATAAAAAAGAGGATAAAATTGAAATTAGAGAGTTTTTATAATTGCCCTTAATAAATAAATTAATTTTTTAATTATTAAGCATAAAATAGAAAAAGTAAAAGTGTACCCCAGAAAAAAAAAATATATATATATATATACACACACTTATGTTACACTAATTATAGTGTACAAAAGATATTAATTTTTGTGAGCACATTTCTTAATTTTATTTTACTTTCATGATACTTTGAGAAATACCCTTATAAAACTGCTGTGTCTATTATTTTTATAACTATTCTTTATTTCATAAGAGAAATGTGAATTATATGGCTTCTAAGATAATATGTGTTATTTTCTACGAAAGAGCTTCTGATGCATGTGTTAAACTATAATAAGCATGTGTTTTATATTATTGCGACTTTAACAATGAAAGTTTTCCAAACAAATGTTTAAAATTTTAATATTAACCTACATTATGTAATAAAAATATTGAGGACGTAGCCGTATTGTTGCTCACTTTTTAGTATTATTTGTTTTTTTTTTATCTTCGAGGCCCATCGCATATAATAAAAAGAGATGTTATTTTAATTTCACGCACATTCCAAAATACATATGCTATATTTTTGTGTTTTAACAAATTAAATTTTTTTCGAGACTATTTTTCCATAAAATATCACTTTGCACTTTATATTATAAAACAATGTCTGGATTATGTTGTTGCTCATATAACATAAGAATTGCTGCAGTACATTACGTCAGCAACATTAATCCATCGTGTACCTTAATCCAACTTTGTGTTATAAAAAAAATATAGTTTAACACAATCACTTTAGAAATATTATTATAACATGCATTAATACGTTAAGTTAAAAATATAAAAATTAAAATAAAATATTAATAGTTCAAGTTCTCAAATGAGTGTTTTTCTTTCATTAGAGTCAAAATATTATCCCTTTAATATAGTACAGGATTTTAGAATCAATTCAACGATGATGAAACAATCTAAATTGTTTAGCGTAATACTGGAATGAGCACCACTAACTGCTACTTCAAACTTTTGAGCAGTACCACTAACAGCTCATATTGCAATCCACAAACCAAACTCATATTTGCACCATTGACA
Source organism: Vigna umbellata (assembly GCF_018835915.1). The sequence continues at coordinate 31,710 of NW_025905164.1, forward strand.
CAACACAAAACATAAGTTAATCCAGTAAAATAACCTCCAATACCTAAATAGGCCATGTATTAAGAGATGTAAAATGTGGGATAAAAGTAGCAGAGTTGTATGAGGACCAATGCAAGAATTCCAATAACAGGCGATAAAACATGAACGTGCCATGCCTGTTACTGTTCTCCCTGACATGCACATAACATATTCCAACACTACAACGATGAAATAGGGGTGTGTCTGAAGACATGCAACGGCCAAACAGTGCCTTGTACTATTCCAACAACCTCAACATAAAGGAATGACCAAGAATCACAGCTAAGGGGCAGAAAAATATTGGTACAGCACCTGGTCTCTCTGTAATGACATTGTGCATTGTGTTATTAATTTACCTTCATCCTGTGTCAGCAAGATCCAACTATCCTGGAATGATGATGTCATGCCTACTACATTGTATCATACTCACGACTTATTAAATATGTAATTTTAGTACACTCACTTTTGTTTCTATCCCGTACTGCTGTTGCATTGTCTCCGTTGAGTGTGAAATGCATGTATGACGAGACTAAATGCAGGTAGCTGTTTTGAGCAAAAACAACAAAATTTCAACTACTCATTTGTCCACTTAATGTTGCTTCATCATCCTGAGCATCCAGTTCTTGTTCCACACCCTTGACCTGTAAGTGCGGGAGGCAGCATTAAATAACGCTTTAAGCAAATATAGTATAAATGAATAGTTCATATAAAATTCATTTTATTATCTCTCATTGACTAAATTAAATGATAAATACTATAGTCCTTGTATTACAAAATTCAATATGAGAAAATAGAATAAATAATGTGTACAAAAATTCCACTGCCGTTTGATCAACCGTTATGTATAATAGCAGTATTTAGAGTTATATCAATTGATGGTTCATTTACTGATTATTAGTGTAAATTATTTTACAGTAATTGTGAATAGAGATTGAACTCAAAAAGATACTATACTCCTACAAATTATTGCTGAAAAATTTGGATTAGCTAATCTTTATAACAGGTAAGTATAATCCATATTCCACAGCTTAATGCAATTGTCAAAAAGACAACTGACAATTCTGACTCAACGTACAAGGAAGGAAGGAAGGAAGGCAGGTGTATGCAACCCTGGTCACCTTATTCGGTAAAGTATTAAGTAGTTGGTTATCCACTTTTAAAAATTAGCTTTTAATAGGTAGGTTCCACAAGTATTTAGGTGTTTATCACATGCTCTCCATCTAATTAAAAATTATACAATTATCAAATTTTACAAATTAATTTAATTAGTCCCCTAACTTTACCACTGTAATATGGGCCAAGTTAACTTGATAATATGCAGGGAGCATGCAAATGATTTCTGTCAGATCCCATTAAAACACACTCAAAACTCCAAGCAGTGGGATCCATGTGCCAAAGAGAGAGTGAACGTTTCAGTGAGTGAAAAACAGGTGGCTGCAGGAGAGTGGCCGTTCAGTTTGGGTGACGGCAGTACTTAATGCCAAATTTCAAATGTCGTGCCACTTCTCTGCATGCTTTCCTTCTTCTCCAAATTGCTGAAAACGTTTTCTCCTCCTTCTCTCTAAAATCTCCACCTTCTCTCTAAGAAAAACAAAAATTTTAATAATACAAAAAACAAAAAAGAAACAATTAAAAAAAACCAGAAAAAAAAGCTTTCGTATAAACCGATCGGTTTGTGATTCTGAGCCGGTGAGTTTCTTTCTCTTTAGCACGTTCGTTTAGTCTCGCATGCAAATCTCTATTTCTGGTCGCCTGAGTGAATCGTATAATTCTGAGTGTTTCTGGTTTTCTGTTTGGTTCAGTATTCCTAAAACGTAACTGTCGAACGTTAAGTTTTTGGTAGTGGGGAGCTCTATTCTGCCTCGTTGAGAGTTCGGTTACGTATAGAGGTAAGGGAAGCTTATATAATTTGATTAAATTCTTGTTTTGAACGTTGGTATGTTTGCATGATACGTTGTTTGATTATTTGATGAGTATGAAATATGTGTGTACTGCTTGTTTGGATGGTGGATGGAGGAATGATATACGTTGTGAACTGAGTTGAGATAGGACTTGATATTCAAACGGTAGTACTCTGAGTAAAGGTGATAGTATGATCGAACGTCATTAGCGAGCGTTCGGTTCTTCTTGGGAGTGCATGGTCTTAACTGATTCCTCATGCTTTAGGGATAGTGTCTAAGAGTCTTTATGTAATACTATATAGGATTAGGTAAACTGTGACCAAGAGTTCGTATTAACCGTTCAATTTTCCTTTGAGCGTCCGTCTATATTAAGTTCTTCTTCTACAAGGAATTTCGTTAATGAAGATCGTGTTATAATACTAGATATGTATAAATGAGTGTTCGGCCTAAGTGTAGACTTTCTTTAGGTTTCCTAAACAGTTTAGTTAATGTATTATATACTACTTAAGGTCGTAGACGTTATCGTTCTTTTTCATTAAAAATAAGTGTGGCGCAATTATATATATATATTCTTTCGTTTTATGTAAGTTTATTAGTGCTCGGTCTTGGACCAAGCGTTCGATCTCAGTAGCGCTCGTTCCTGATAAGTACTTGGTCTTGGACCAGCGCTCATTCGATAGTGTTCGGTTTCTACAGGGCTCGGTCTTAAACCAAGCGCGGGGTTTTGTTTCAGTAATCTATTATTACCGTTTTTAGAATAAGAGTCTTCAGCCAAACTCGATAGCGTTCGTTACTTCATAGTTTCTCATCAGTATTAATATTGGGTGTCAAACAGTGTTGGTCTTTAAAAGGTGTTCGACCTAGAGTCTTAGTACTCGGCCTAGGCTTCATGTCGTCCAGTTTGAACTCTTAGGGGTCTGTTTATTGAGGTGGATAAATTCGTAAATAGCGCTCCGTCATGTTAGTTTCTAAGAAGTGTTATTCCAGTCATACTTATGCTATGATGAGAACGTATGATCTTATTTCATTTGAATATATGGATGATAAAGTATGAGAGAATTTGAAATGTGATGTGAATGAAATAGTTTGGTGATGAACGAGTATTCCAGGGAGGAATATCTCAGATAGTGGTTATTGAATTGTAAAGTATGAATGTGGACAAAGCTTAGCGGGCGTTTATCCTGATATTCCATGATTACCCATTCTCAAGTAGAGAGGAGTAAGTCATGTGTGGGAATGACAGGAGATCCTAGTCCATAAGGTTAACTTGGACGGAACGGATTAACCTCGGGTGGCAGCTGTTGAGGGCATCCCAGTTACTACATCACCCGGGTACACGAACGTCGTAGCTACACAGGATTCATACATTGCGGACAATTAGAGTCAAGTGGTCGTTCTTTGCATGTCATGATGTATGAATGATGATTTGGGTGTTGTTGATTTAATTATGATTGTTGTATGTTGTCATGGAATAAATTAAATTACATAAGCTTACCCTGTTTATCATTTTGTTTGTGTTGTGCGTCCTGTTGTTGTCCTGTTGCAATTATCATCCTTGTGAATGTGAGCATAAGGAGAAGAGCTGCTGGAAGAAGTATTGGAAGAGGCGGAAGTGAAGGCCGAACCTTAGGAACGTTCGGTCTGTTATTAGCTTTATCTTTTGTAAGACCGTTCGGTATAAGTTATTTTGTACACCGTTCGGTCTAGTGTTAGCTAGCGTTCGGTCTTAAATTTTCCTGCTGTTATGTAAGGCCGGTCGGCCGTAATTGTATCTCGCTAAGTGTTGAATTGATCTGTAGTATTCTTAATATGTGATTATTCTCGTATATGGTTTTACACTGTATTTTTGGGATGTTACAATTTCAATGCTAAAGGAAGATTAAGTTCACCATCAGGTATGATAACAATAATAAATACATTGTGCTCATCACAAAAAGATATTGCCAAATTTGTTACCTCAGGAACATAATGCATCAACATATTTTCAATGCCTGATTTCAGAGTCACCGATGAACTTGGGCAACCACTGCATGCCCCTTGCATTTTAAGTTTTACTATTCCAGTATCTCTGGAGAAATCCACAACATAAAATACCAGTCAGTAAAAATATCAGTCAGATAATTGACCAAATATTAACACTTAGTACAGTATAGTCAGTAACGGCTCCGAGGACAATTCATGACAGTAGGTTAGTTTAGTTAGAACAATTGACATGTTATATGTATAAAAAAAGAGGGAAGCAATAGAATGAATGTTTTTAGATTGGGAGGGAAAGCCATCACAATGGCTCAAGAATTTCCTGGGACTTGAGGAATATGCTTCTGCACTATCAATTTCCTTAGGATCCCTCCTAAGAATTGTGCAATAAAGTTAATTTTTTACCATCTGTTTTCCCATTTTCTTTTAAAGTTGTATCAAAAGTTAGTCTATTATATATCCATGCTCTTCCTCGATATTTTTAAAATAAAGAAGTTAAAAGGAACTTACGGGTCAAAACCTCTATATACGATGTCCCCACCATCATCTTGCACTGCTGGCCGAATTCGAGTCTCTAACAGCTCCTTGATCATCGCCACTGTTTCAGAATCATCCTGTATTAAAACAAGTATACATACCATTTAGTTCTGCCCTTCTCAAACTTCCCATATACTACAAGATCAAGACAGGCAAATCTCATACTCCGGGACACTCCGACCATTGTACAGAATCTTAAAAATACTGTCTGCATGTTTACTAAAATAACATGATTAACTAAGATATTTGTTAAAGATCTCATATTTACTATCAATATGACAAATAGTAGTGTATATAAGTTAAAGACAACTCTCACACGAAGAACTAACTTTTAATGTTGTTCCAAACCAGAACCTTAAATTCTAAGATGATATAGGAGACTTTGCCAATGATTGCTGTTGGACATATCAGACCAGGATCAGATCACCCGTCCACACACGTCCAATCCTACAAACTTCTGACTCGAGATGTCCAATCCGTTATAAGAGGTGCAATAATTGCTTCAAGAACCAGTTTTCAGAGTTCAGTCAGGTCAAGACTCGAAATTCTAACACTTAATATTGCGAACCGCACATAAAAAACAAAGCCCAGATTAGGAATTGAATAAAACCCTCCGTGCAGTTCTCTTTTCTCTAGAGATTTTGTTATTGTTCTCCTACGAGGATTAAACACCCGAGAAACTCTAATCCTGACCGGTGACCAGTACAACAAATACCTAACAAACTGCAACTAAATCCAAGTCACGGAGTCTCACGAATTATCGAAAAATGCTTACTTGGTGAATAGCCGTGTCCATGGCGGCGGCAGCTTGAGAATCTAAAAAGAGAGGCTGACCGGAAGAGTAGAAATCCATAATAGCGGCAAAGACCTCGGGTTTCAGAAATTCCCAGGCAGCGTCTTCCGATTTCGTAACGGTAACGAAATCGGATCCAAAGAAAACGCGAGTAACGCCTGCAAGGCAAACGGGGAGGAAGCCGATAGAATCCCTAACAAAACTGGAAAAAGGGAAAGCGAACGAAGAAATGAAAGAAAGAGACCGTCTATTGCGAAGAGCGATTTGGCGAGCGGGGAATTCATGGCGGAGCGAGGGTTAGGAAAGTCGGCGCTTCCAACCTGCATGACAGGCCTGTCGGGATAAAACATGAGAGAGGAGGGATTGGGCGTGGCCTGCGTTTGGATGAACATGCTCCTACGTTGCCCTGTGAGGTCAGAAATGAAAACCCATTGCATTGGAAAAATTGAGAAAAATGGAAGAAGAAAGGGACAGACCGGTGGAGAATCGAAAGGGTGGTGGGTGACGGGAAGAGGAGAACGCATTGCGGCGAAAGGGCGCGGTTGCGCAGAGGCGGCGTGCGATAGAGAGCGCAGTGTTATTATTGCTAACTTGCGCGGGTTGTTGGAATGGAAGACGCGGTCGTCTTGCCAATCGCCAGAGAGTGGTAGCACTACCTCTCATTCTTGGTGTCTTGCTCCAGTGGTTGATCAACAATTTCTCAGACCCTAGCCTTCTCTATTCGTCTACTCATCAAATATTAGTACTGCTAATTTCCTTCTTCTTTTTTCAAGACTTATTTTTAGTTAGTTATCATATATTTATCTAGTATACTTTTTTTTTTTTTGTGAAAAAGAGTTATTATCTTTTCCTTTATTACAATTGTGTGTGTATTTTCCTTCTGTATTATTTAGATTTTTTTATTATTTAGCCTTTTATTACTATAATTAGTTACAATTGTTTTTAATGTATACATCATATTATTATAGTTTAATTATATTTATTGTAGGTTTTCTTATCAAACTAGTGTACTTTTTCTTTATTTATAAAAATAGTCACTTAAAATAAAATAGATATAGATCAGTTGTGTCGTTTTTACATAATTTTATTATAAGAAAAATCTATTAAGATAATGTCACTTTAGCATTTTAAATTAATCTCACGTTAAAATGACAATTTTAATTCAATTTTAGTAAAAGTTATGTTAAAGTAACACAATTTTAACTTAAAATGGTATGAATTGAAGTGGTGTAATCTTCACATAATTTCAATCGAAAATATACAATGAATTAAGTTGTGCTAACGATTTATTCCTATTGATAACTTTTTAAAATTTTAATTTTAGTAAATTGGTAAAAAAAAAACATAACCACTAAATAAAATAATCACATTTGAAACAATGATCACTATTAGTTTATTCTGTTCATTAAAAATATTAAAAAGAGAATTGACATCAAGTTTTTCTTCCTTGTAGAAAAGTAAAATGTCAAACCAAAAGCATATTATATGTAATTTTCAAACACACAATTCATAGAAATTGTAGTTTATGAAATAAATTGTCCTAGACAATAAACTAAAATGATATACGTAATCCATATATATTTTATGAATCAAGAAAAAAATTAAAAAATAAAATTAAAAAAATATATATTTTAGTCATATATATCTTTACTGATGATGGTCTAGTTTGAATCTAACAATAAAAAAATAAAAGATTTGTCCATAGATTTGTGATTCTTCCTTTTTCTTTTCTACCTTAAATTTCAAACTTCACCTGTTGTTCTTACATGTAAAAATAAAAATAAAAACAGTCATTCTTATTTTAGCTTTACCAAGTAATATTCATCAAAACAAAAATTTAATGACAAAGAGTAACAATTGCATTGTTTTTTCAACTTCTATAATGTGAAAAACTGTATTTTAATAAATGAGGAAAAAAATACATGTAATTATTCTTAATTATTCTAAACTGTTATTTAGAAATTAAATAAAAATTTATATTAAGTTTATTCTTTCTTCTAATTGAGATTATGATTTTTTGGATTTGTAGAGTGGTTATTAAATTATTGTGATTACAAAAATAATTTACTTACTCGGTAACCAAAAAATTGATAAATACGAAGACACTCGTCATCATGGACGGCAGGAAATAAGTGTTGGCGTGAATGAATAAAATTTTGTGGTGGGTTGGTTCTCCCATTGACCACATAATAGCGGTCGCTGTCAATAATTGACAGATTAAACTTCATTTAATGTTATTTATCTGCATTTAATATACCTTTCCTTGATTTTTAATTTTATTTTAGTACTACTTCCCATTGCTGGTAGGAACAGGAAAGTGAAAAGAACCAATAACATCATTCCAGTAAGTAAATTATTAAAAACGAAAATGTCTGTTGGGTTGCATGCACATTACCCTTCCTCCATTCGGAGCCACACTTCATCTCATTCCTTCACCAACCCTTCATTTCATAATTTACTTCTTCCCCTACAAATCTTTGCCACATTTGATGATGCGCACGCATGCTTTTTAGAATCTAAAGCTATAGGTAGTAGTAAGGAAAATGAGCATTAGTATTATTATAATCTAACTCTAATTCTGTAGGTGAAAACCCAGCAAATGTAAATTCCATAATACTCCTCCAACATTCCGCAGGAGGCTTATGTACTATCCATAAGAAGACTATGAGGGGGAAATCAAAATCTTTTCCTCTTCACCCGTGAAATATCATCAAAACTGTCGTCACTCCAAACCTGTCCTCCTCCTCCTCCTCCACCACCACCACCACCACCATGTCTGAAGTTCTCTTCCTGCTCGTCCATATTTCTTGTTCTTCTGGGTGGTGGCACATTTCCCGGTCGCCCCTTCATTCGCCTGTCAAAGTCCCTTTCCCGTATGTTGTTGCCTCCTCTTTCATGAAAATCTGAATCATCTGAACAGAATCTATAGTGCCTAGGTCCCTCTTCTGCATTAAGGTGAAAATTCTCACCAACGTTGTTATTGTATGGAGGCCTGAAAGTACGCACAGGTCCTCGTCTCTCTCCAAACCTTCTTCTGTCCTCACCGTTTCCTTCACCACTAAGCTCGAGTAACCTACCAGAATGCATGGGGCCCCCAAAGTAGTCATCATCGTTATCCGTGCGGTCCCGAGGATCTACAACATCAAACCTCCGGTTCCTGATTAGAATTCGACCAGACCTTGGATGTCCATGGTCCCTGGCAGAATCAATGTCCCTCATATCATTAGAAGGTCTTGACATAAACGAGGGTGAACCATGTCTCCTCACCACTCTCTCTGCAGGGAAAACAGGGCGATCGGGGGACCTCATCCTGTCAACCCTGTAAAACGGTGATCTTCTATGGTTTAGTTCCGGATGTCCACCAAAACTATCAGGGGATCTTCTTCTAGGAGACCTCCTTCTCGGAGATGACCATGGACCGGGTGAGCGACTCCTAGATCTTATGGGTGATTTGGAACGCATTCGAGGAAGGCCTCTTCTCGGCATGGAAGAAAAATTCCTACTCCCCCTTGTAAACCGACCATCCATTCCCTCAAATGTCTGGGGACGTGTGAACATTGCATCCAAGTTATCCTCAGGCAAACCTCTCAAAAATTTATCATTGTGCCTCACCCCAACCAAGTCTGAACCATCACCAATACATCTATTTGGACTAATGTTTCTTGGATTTCTATGACCAATTTGGATGCCATCTCTACCTCCTGGTGAACGCCTCCTTGGTGCTATATAAGAGCCATCACTCATCGGCTTTCTGCCTAATCGACCATTCCCAACATATGAGCCATCGGGTGCAACATTGTTGTACTCCAGATCAGTATTGGCAAAAGCAGATGCATATTTAGGCCTCGGCCCACGGAACTGATTTGGACCATTATAAAACTCGCCAGAAAATTCACGGTCAGATTCCCATTCACTACGAACTGAGTCTAGACGACTATTGAGTCTTCCTCGACCACGCCCAAAATTCAACCTAGAGTTTCTAGGGGACATATCCTGATGTCTTTCTCTTGAAAATTTGTGAGGGCCATCAATATAAACATCATCTCTGAAAATTAAAACAAGAAGAATACGACTTGAGGATACGAAAACAAACTCAGTGGATAAAGAAGAAATAAGTTATTCATACTACTAAAAAGTATACCTTCCTCTCTGTAATTTATCCCCATCAAGTGCGTCAGACAGTACATCTCTTGCAGGTCGAGATGACAGTTGTGATCTGCCTGAAATGGACCTAGTTTTACCAGGGGATGAAGAACTAGTAGCTCGAGACAGATCTATAATTCTACCTGGATTACCACCATTATTAACATCTTTGGATGCATCATTGGCATTTGCAGACAATTCCATATTTGGCAATTCTAGATCAGTTTGTTTAACAGTGTCAGTTGTTTTGACAACCTCATCAGCACATTGGACATCAACCCCATTGCTTCCATCAGTAGCTTGATTGGAAAGTGATTCTGTCACCAGAGCTTCAGAGACGTTTTTACCTTCCAAAAGATCTAATGCTTTCTTTTGCAAAACATTAACTGGTTTGTTGCCATGAGCAGCAATGCTGGACTTCTCGTCTTCCAATGATTCTTGCAGACACACATTTTTGTCAACGACCTTACCAGACCTCTCGTGCATTTCAATGTCCATAGCATCTTCACAATTTATTTCACTTTGAATTACAGTCTTGTTGTCATTTTCCACTACCTGATATTGAGCGGCACAATCACCACTCACCATTCCTTTCTCCATCTGCTTATTTACAAAGTTACTACAGTCAGGGTGCTCTACTTCTCTTACCTCACATATGTTGTCCTCTGCTATGGAAGGATCCAGTGGTTCCCGAACCTCACCATCTTCATAATCATCATCTTCAACATACCGCTCAGTATCCACAGGAATAGTTACAGCATGATTCTCATCTGACTCGTAATCGGAACCATAAGAATCCTCCTCCAACATGTCACCTGACAGGGTTATCTTTTCTTCATCACTTGCACAGCCTTCACCAGAGCCCCGGGTAGCAGCCAGAGGCTCATTCATGAGTTTCAATCTGCATGCATCACGATTGGCAGCATTTTTTTCCTCGGTACTAGCAGAAGAAATTTTCAGACCAGAATTTTTCAACTCTGAACCATTATCAACCACAGGCACAGTAACTGCTTCTATGGTATCTTGCTCGGAATTTAAACAAGTTCCATGACAAACTTTCCCAACATTGTCTCCATCCGTAGAACTAATATTTTCAATCTGGCTTACTGTGTTTTCACTGGCTGATAACTCTGCTGTACACCCAGGTTTCGCTTGAGGACAAGCTGCCTCGGCAGATATTTGTGTTGTATCAGGCGCAATAGACATCGCCAATGAAGGAGAAGAGTCATCCAATCCTTGTTGTAATTCTTTATCCAACCGATCCCTTTTATTCACAGCAGCATTGGAATTTTCCTGATTACCTGTATGGTCTACTTCCTGTTTAACTGAGACAGCATCAGCTTTCATTAAATTGTTAACATTGGACAACTTAGAACATTTTTCAACGATAGGCGGAAATAGTTCTTGTTTCACAGTCACGCTGTCCAATGAACCCGGCGTAGAGGTATTAGCTTCCTTCAATTCCTTTTTCAAGTTCCCATCAAACGGTTCTGGCTTTACCAGCCTAAAACTAGAAGTATTTGCATCACCTGCTGCCAACGCCACACTAGGTAAGCTTACATTGGGAATAGAACTACCAGAATTCAATTTAACAGATAATTTAGCGGGCTCTTCAGTATATTTCTGAAGAAAAGGAGTAAGAGATAGATTACTGGAGTCACCAAATTTACATTGCTGTCCACACATCGCTGATGGAAAAGTGAAATCTTTTTTCTGACTCTCTTCACACACTGGCTTCACAGATAGAACACTTGTTGGTCGGGTCATCCCTGTAGAACACATTAACTGCTTTTCAACAACTAAATTTTCAGTAATTTTCAGCCCATCAACACATGTTTTAACCAAGCCAGCTTCAGTCCCAGATTCTTCCCATGCATCCATTGTCGTATTAAGATCCCAGTTTGCCCTGTTAGAATGAACAGGAGTCTTGTTCCTATCAGTTTTAGCATCAGTATTTAAACTGTGAGAACTGCAGTCTTCCTTGCTTAAAGATAATTCCAGTGAGACAGATTCCGATTTCTCTATTTTTAGGCGACTCTTGTCATTCTCCACACTTTCAACAGCTGGAAAGAGGTGTTCCTCTAAGCTTAAAGATAAACTAGTACTTCCTGAAACTAAAGGACTCTCTTTTCTACAAATATCTTTGACATTTTGCTTGCTCACTTCAGTTCCAATGCTAAGAGCAAGACCTTCCTTTGCAGCCAATAAGAGTTCAGGATTGCCCTTGATAATTTGGGATTCCAACTTTTTATTGATGTCTTCACTGAGTAGCACAGTCTCTTTGCTATCCCTGACATCCAAAGTACACGATTGCGTACCAAGGTTTGGTTCCTCAAGTTTCGGTATAAGGAAGATAGAGTTGCTTTGCCCCGTGTTCGCATTGGCAACATCAGTACTTGCTTTCTTATCTTCAAGCGCAGGGATTCCATTAGCATCAGATAAACTAGAAGAACTAGTAGAAAGAGTTGAACCCGGTGAGGTGCTTGAATGTTCCTTCCGTAAGGCATCACTTTCTTCTGAACGTGAAGCCTCTTCCAAAGAGGACGAAAAAGGCTGAATAAACGGAAACCTTCTTTTCTTGATTGGTGCACCTGCAATACTGGCATTTGATAAAGTTGATCCTTGAGAAGTGCTTGAATTTTCTTTACGTTGTAACTCAGTTTCTTCAGAGAGAGAACATGGTTCCTCAGACACAGGTGAGGAAGAAGGCTGAAACGAAGGAAACCTCCTTTTCTTGATAGGCACACCTGCAATTAAACCACTAAATTGCCCAGCATAGGACTTTACCCCGGTCTGTCAATAGAAGATCAAGTAATCAATATCCAAAAAAGAACAAATTGGCATGCTTCTCTAATCGTAGTTAGCTGTAAATCAGAAAGGAAATAAACACCTCTTCATGTCCTGAAACAGGCATGACTCCAAAGTAGTCTTCTAAAGAGCTCACAAGTCAAAAACCCTTCTTTTAAACTTTAGTTATTACGATTGAATAGCAAAATCCTCAACAAATTTATTGAAGTAGGCTACAAAAAATCAGGCACTGAATTAACCATAGGTATATATCCTCTAAAAAGCTTCTCCTTTCCGAGTAAAACAATCCTAGCCTTACTCTCACTTCTAAGGTAAAGACAAAGAAGTGGCGTCAACCTGCAAAACACAACACAGACACAAGATCGTAAACTCCCATGAACAGATTGATTACTGGTTGCGATCAAAGCAAAAAACAATTTAACAAAACATCAGTTTGCAAATTTAATTAAGCCTCTGGTCAACCAAATCCCCTCGTAAAGTTACTTAGATCCAAAATTAACTGCCAAATACAATCATAATAAACAAACTCCACACCAGTCCCTGTAAACACTTCGAAATCACCTTAAAAGGCAGACAACGAGCAGAAAACACAATCCAAGCAAATTACCAAGAGAAGATCCACCATAAAACGACCAACAAGGCCAAAATTCACCAAAACAGAATCAATCAAAAGACGAGAAAAAAGATCCGCTCGATTACATCATCCTCGTTCATCAAATCAAGCAGAAACCCAGGAAGAACCCCTTTCAACTGCAAAGTTAGAATAATGACCTTGAACCGATAGAACCCATGAAAGCGAAGAAAGGAGTCTCAGAATCGAGTGGCGTGGAATCAGATCTAAACCTAGAGAAGAAAGTAATAAAGTATAGGGCATGGCATCATCGCAAAAAAAAAAGAATCGCAGGGCACGGAAAATTCAAGGAGGTGCAAAGGAAAAACGCCAGATCTTGACGAAAAAAGCAAAGAGATACCTGAACCCGATTGGTTGTGAGAAAAAAAGGGATAAAGAAAACAAAGGGGTTTGGTTTGGTGTGGGTTGAGGTCAAGCTCTGCAACTTCCACGACACAACAAACAAAGTGGGAAACCAAGAAGGAACGAGCGAGAAAGAGATAAAAGGAATCTCTTTCTCTCTCTATCTCTAATCTCTTTCTTTCTTCTGTGTGTATCTATCTAGAGAGAAAAAATTAGGGTTTGCGGTTTTATGCTGATTTTATTGACTTTGTGAAAAAGGTAGCTTATCTTCGTTTCTATATATTCTATTCCACCGACGTGACGCATCAACTAACCTATCGCCATGTGTTATCTTCTTCCACCTGGCTCCTTCTCCGCTGTTGATTTTCTACCTTTTTTTTCCTCCGTCCGATTTAAAGTGGTGACTTTTATTGTGGTTCTTTCACACTGGCAACTGGACCTTCCTGTCTCTTTCCTTCAATATTTAACCTAATTTCGTTTCGTTATCACTTTGTTTATTTCAATCTTCAATAGACCAAGAATAAAGTATGGTGCAAGTTGCCCAAAAACGTCACTTTATAATAATTCATATAAAAAATATACTACCACTTTGCAGCGAAGTTTTAAATTACTTAAAACTATACTCGCAATTAAACTTTATCATAAATATGTTTTTTAAAATGTTTATATCAATAAATGTTTGATTTATGTTAAAATTTAAATATAAATAAATAACCGCTTTTGATATTTGTCTGTTATTATATTATAAATCATAACCGCTAATCTTTAATGCATAAAAATATATTAACTTTCTACAGTATATTGTTTTTTTTTTGTTGTGGTTGATTTTGTTTCAGATATCTGTACTTGTTAACTGATGTTAGTTATTATTATTGGTATTTACTTTAACTATAACTTGTGATTTATAATACTTATAAAAATTTATGAGTATTTTTTTTTTATCGTAGCTGTTTAGTATATTATATTGCTGTATTAAAAAATTTAAAATAATTGTAGTTTATACCTTCACTTTTTTGTAAATTTTTTTCAACCCTTTTAAATTCAAATCTTTGGAGCCTGGTAACCTGCCAAAAGTAAACATGGTAAATTCTTCTTATGAATTATGGGCTAAATTATCACTAATTATAAATAAATAAAATACATACATTAATGTATACAAATTTTATATATTTTATATATATTTCCATGTGTACACATGCATGCATATATATATATATATATATATATATCATTTATTTCATAAAATAATAGAGTGTATACATTATTGAAAATAATTCTATGTGAATTCTTTTAGTGATATTATTTTAAGGATTAAATATGTTTTTGATTCCTTAACTTTTAGTGAAATTTGGAATTAATCTCTCTTCAAAACTTTGGTCTAATTTAGTCCCCAAACTTTGAAAATGTGTGAATTTAGTCTTTGAACTAAATTTTGTTAGGTTTATTTGATATTTCAAGTGCGTTTCATGATAGCATTTGAGTTGTTTATACTATTTGACATATTTTTGCTTCAATATTAATTGAGAAATGCGTTTGAAACATCAAATAAAGTTAACAAAATTTGGTTAAAAGAACTAAATTCACACATTTCTAAAGTTTGGGACTAAATTAGTCCAAAGTTTTGAAGAGGCACTAATTCCAATTTTCACTAAAAATTAAAGGATTAAAAACATATTTAACCCTTATTTTAATATGTCGTATTTTAATGGTTAGGATGTGTATGTCTTATCTATTTCTGTAAATGTATATAACTGTTTATTAGGTAATTTGAAATTTTTAAATTAATATTTATATTCCTAATTTAGTAACTTACTTTTAAAATATATATTTAATATTTCTTATATTTTTTTATAATTATTATTTTTATTTAAATATTATTATTAAATTTTATACAATTATAACTTTGATCTTGTTATTTAATATTAAAAAATATATTTTTTTACATTAAATATTTGATAGTGTTAAATTTTATTTATTGTAATTTTTATTTTTATAAAAAATAATTAATATTTGAAAGAATAAAATAATATGTATAAACACAAATATGAGTATATTTATTATTAATAAAAATAAAAAGAAACAAAAATTTCATACTAGTGTATATAAAAATTAAAAAATTAAAAAATTAGAGTCCATTTGTATTTGAAAATTATATGAGATTATTATATATGCATTGATCCCACCTTCTTGTCATACATATTTGTATGGCAATTATAAATGGATAATTGTGCATTTTGTGCCTTCCTTAGGTGACATGTGCTTTGGAACATATTTAAAACAAAATTCATAATATTTTAATGATAGATAATATAGATGATATTTTAAATTAAATGTTTTTTATATATGATTGAACAACTTCTTTTATATATTTATTATAAGAAAAAAAATATAAATATTTGTCTATAAATGATTTTTTTTAAATTCAAATTATATATAAGTTAAAATGTGTAAGTTATATTTTTTATGATATTTTTATTTTTATTTATGTGTATATTTATTTTAAATTTATACATTTCTTCTATTTTTATCTTTAGGGATAACTTAGAAAGAAATTCAACTTAAGATGCTTATTCAAAACTTAGGCAAAGCATATTACTTGTTTCTTATATGTAGTTTGTGTTATTGTTTTCCAAATAGAGTTTGAAACTATGTAATGACAACTTTAATAAATAAAGTGTTTGAAATTGTATAAGTACAAATAGTGTTTTTAATGTATTATTTGCGTTTTTAAAAAAGGTACATAATTTTCAATAAATTTATCCTATGTTTTAGTTTAAAGAAAAATACTTAAAAATAGCTTAAAAGAGTCGTCTGTATATATTTTCTTAAATAAATTTACATAATTGCATTTTAAATTATCTTTACTCGAGAACTTAATTAGCTTTACTTGATAATTTGTGTTTTTATTTTGAAGTAATTGCTTTTCACATATGTTCTTGAGGCGATCAATAGCTATTTTTAAGAATAGATTTATTAAAAATTTGTTTTTTTAAATTGAAAAATTTAATAACTCGTGATAAATCATACCTATATATGTTTTATTTTGGATATTTGCGACACCAAAGCACTGTAATAATAAAAATTCAATATTGAAATGAAAATATGGAGTTCAATTATTCAACTAAAGTTTTTTTTTTAATATTATTACTAACATGCGAATATTACTAAAAAATAATGTAATATAAGAAAGTTTTTTTTTACGGTTTTGAAATTTTCTAGAAATTTTCAGCAGTTATATTAAATGCATAGTTAAGTTTGGAATCTTTTACGAAAATAAAATATGACAATTTATGAACAAAACGGTTGGTAAGTATTAAAATATTATTTTGTTTTTATATAGTTCCTAATTTTCTCCTTTCTAAACAGATTCATGTATTTTTATTATACTTCTTTAATTTACCTAATTTTCATTTCAATTGTTCTTTAGTTGACCTATTTTTCACTTTGATAGCCATTCAAGTTACCGTTTTCATTGTCATTAATATTTCAATATTATTCTTAACCCGTTATATAGATATTATAGTTAGGGAATATTGTTTGAATTTTTTTTGTTAGTAAGAGAAATTATTATGAGTATATATGTATTGTTGGTGATGTTATATTTTTCTTTTTATACATATAACTGTTAAAACATTTCTAATGTTTTATATATTTTAATGAAATTATATTATTTTGTTTTTTTTTTATTTTTGTTTTGATCACTAAATAGTCATGTTTTTTATTCAAATTTAAGGACAAAAATAATGAAGGGTTTACTAAGCTAAAAGCAAAAAAAAAAGTACAATTGACTTCGTAATGCTATTTTAAGGAACTTTAAGACGGAACATTAATGTTGGGACAAAAATAAGGTTTTAAAAAGATAAATTATTATGAAAAAGTAGTTTTAAATATGTCATTGTCTCCCTAGTTTTAAAAGTTTAAATAGTATTTTTTTCTTCAATTCTATAATTCTTCATTGAGAGATGAACCTCGTTATCTTTATACTTAGAATAAAGGGTTTGTTATGGTAAATATATTAGTCTTATATTACTTAAGATTAAGGATAATTTAAATACATTTTTTTCCTTCAATCATCTTAGACAAATTGTAATAAAATTTCAAACTTCAAAGCATATAATATTTTGAATATAGTGATTGATTCTAACGATAATATTTCAATCGAAAGCGAAATTGGTTAGATTTGTTAGAAATGTATAACAGAATGTTTATCAATAAGATTGAATTAGTTTATTTAATAAAAACTGTGTCTTTTAAAAAAAATCTTCTTATAAATTGATTTTATAACAAAAATTAATTTTTTATAACTAATAATAATAAAGATAAAAACTATAAGGAAAGATAAATTTGCATAAGTAAATTTAGACTTGTTGGGATAAAAAAAAACTCTAAATTCAGTTATTAATCTCTCAAATCACTGAACGTAACCAACAACATATAAGAGAATAAATTTAATGTTATACCTTCTGTGACACATAAATTATGAATGTCTCTTTTTATATTAATTTAATCAAATCAATAATGGCTAACGATAAATTCTCTCTTTAAAAAAACTACTTTTCCTTCAAACCAAATCATCTCACTTTTTATTTATTTTTTCTTTTAAATTACTACAAATCAATCTTATATTCTCTTTAATATTTTATTTATATATATAATTTCTTTGAAACCACCTGAACATTTGTAACGTTGTTTCCGACATAATTTGAGTTAAAAGATAGATATTAATATTACAAGAAAATAAAACAAATTAAAGATTTATTTATGTTTTGAGTCAATAATAAATTTTCAAAATTTGATTTTTTATTAATTATATAATTTGACAGTTATTTTGTATTGTCATTAACTTTAGATATTGACACACAATATTTTGTCACAAAAATTCATAATATTAGGATCTTTACAAAAATTTGTTTTATGTAATTTAAAATAAATAAATAAATAAAATATAAAAGTATAAAAAGTATATAAAATTATAAAATCAAATAATTAACTAATTATAAATTTACAAAATGCAATGTGTATATAAGATTTAATTCGAATAAACCGAATTTTCAGTGAATCAAATTTTCAGTAAAATTCAAATTTACTTGTTTCAGGATAAGATTCTTCACAACTCAATGAAACGTGGAAGCATTTTTTTTCTCAGTATATTATAATTTATTACAACATTTGTTTACTCTCTCATCGTGTCCCTTGATAGGTCTCTGTTTGCTTCCAAGACAATACAAACTGGAGATTGCATTTTAAAGGTTCTTTACATAGTGGTATGCTTCGCATTCTAAGTTGTGCTCGAATGTTATGTTATGCCACTACTTACACATGTCGCAATGACCGCTTGCTCTTGATGATACGCATAATTGGTTGACGGTTCGCCGCCAGCCTTTCGAAAATCGTATCTCTGTTCTGCTCCCCAAACCTTCCGATCATCGCACATTTGAGCCCTTCCCATGTGCGGTTTCTCGCCTTCTCTCTCAAAATCGATACCAATAGCAAGCGCTCCCTTCCATGCTTACGTATGCAATTCGAACTTTCTCTTCCTCCGTCACTCCCTCCCTGTAGTTCGAAAAAACGTTCCGCTCTGTTGATCCAGTTCAGTGGATCCACCCCTTCGAATACGGAAAGTTCTACTCTCTTTCGCCAATTAAACTGTCCCTCTGATCGTTTCGTCTCTCATCCTCCATTCTCCTCCTCTCGCCTCCCTCTCCGATCACCATTCATAGACGATTGGCTCCCGTCCGATGTCCGATGCCCCCTCGTGGTCGCGATTGCGACCTCCTAACATGAGCATGACTTCTTGAAGGTCTTGGCGAATGGCTGCTGAGTCTTGTCTCATCGCTGCCATTTCGGCCTTCAACCCATCTACTATAATCCCCAAAGCTTCGAGCTGGTTCTCCACCACTTTAAGGCGTCCTTCATTTTTTCACTCTATAACTCCGATCACTCGCCACCCAAATCCGGCAGGTCGGACCACTTGTTAGGAATCTCAGTGAAAAATCCTAACAGACTCTCTCACTCCCTGTTATCAACTTTCCACCGAAAAAATAATCAAAGAATGAATACCGGCCTATACAAAGTATGTAATTCTCTAAATAAAAACAATACAATGCTTATTTCTTTTTATACCCATATTCCCCGCATATTCCCCGTCTTTTCCTAACTGGTGATGCAATTAGGAATTCTACTCCTCTACTCTCTCTTCTTCCTTCTCACATAAACCTTCCAGCCTCTAACAAAAGGTGTTGATAAACATCGTTTATTATTATGTTGTTTTGAATATGAAACCCATTCTTAGTTCTATTTGTGATCACTTTAATGTTGAGTTTCCAGTTGGTTCTAGAGCATGGGGAAGCACAAAGGGTCCGTAATGAGTTTTTTAATACTTTTATAGAGTCCATTTGCAGATTTCTTGGTTCTAGAGCATGGGGAAGCACAAAGGGTCCGTAATGAGTTTTTTAATACTTTTATAGATTCCATTTGCAGATTTCTTAAACCATGATGGACTTTCAGAAGCAATTGTAATGAGTAATGGCGACCAAAAATGCTCAGAAGTTTGATCTCTCTCTATCTCTCAGTCCATTTTTTTTATTTCCACTCTTTGTCCCATTATGTATGGTATGGGGTTATATTTTGGTGTACTTACAGCACAAATCTTTAAAAGTAACAGAAATAAAAATAAAATGCAAAGCATGAACTGATAATCAGGTCCTGTATTCGAGTAGCAAAGTCCTGCTGCAGTAAGACTCTTTATCCAAATCAAATGGGAAAAACTACACCTAACACATGCACACACACACTCTTTTAAACTCATGCACTTGAATTTTAATTTAATTTTGGAATTTTGTGCAGATTACAGGTCATTGATTATTGTGCTACCAATTTATATTGTTCAGTTTTCGTGAGTTGGAATTTATTACAAAAAATTTAGATTTCAGCTTTTCCCTTCTTTTACTCAATGGAATTAATCAGTTACACCATTCCTGAAAAGTTCATCTTTGACTCTTTTTGGTTCTTGATTGTTAAACAACTAGCATTACTTAGTTTGCTCTATAACATTTGAGAAAAGAGAGAGAAAATATTGTGAAAAATGATTTTATTATCTTAGTAAAAGGTTTCAACAATATACTGCACATACACATGCACATGTAGTAAATAGATTGGTAAAGATACATTTACAAAATGAGTATATGATCTACACACGTACATATTGAAAAATTAGAAATGCTAGACACACAACATGGATGATTCAAGAAGAACAATTAATTTGAACCAATATTTCAAGACACACAACGCATACTCATGACTCAAAAAACATATTAGACATGTTGAAAAACATAAAACAACAAGGAATTCATAAGAACAAAAATGAAAAACAAAATGGGTAAGAACTTTTAGACACTTACTCTTGAAGACTTGCAAGATAGTGATCATAGCTCTTGATACCAAATGATGGAAGTTGCTTTGAGGATGCTCTTTCAACATAAGATAATCTTCCAAGTGGGTTGATGAAGCTTCTTCAATGGATGGCTCCATATGAACAATGATAGTAGCAGAAGCAAATAGAGATGAAGAAGTTTGTGTTGTATGGTCTTGATAAATGTTCTTCTAGGAAGTTAGGCCAACCATAAAGAAGAAGGTATGAAGAAGTATAGAAGAAGACAATTTCATAGAGTGAGAACTCAAGAAGAGAAGTTTTGCAGTTTTTGCAAAAAGACAGTAAATTAAATCAAGTTTTAAGGATTACAAAAAGGTGCCGCTCCTTTTATAGGTGAAGGAGAAGGCTAGAGAACATGGAATATTTAGGAGTCTTTCCATCATTTAATGAAGAGCCTCATCATTAAATGAGGAACCTAAGCATTAAATAAGAAGCCTAAACATTAAATGTGAGGAGTGAGCTAAACTGTAAGGAACCTTATGCTTAGTAACTAACTTAGTCAAAGCATTTAATACAAAAGACTCCTTATAACTAACATCTTCCAAAACCCATTTCTAACTCATTTTAGGTGTTACCTTCTAGCTAAGGACCTAATAGTACGCTAACTCTCTCTTAAAACAACTTTAATTTTTTTACAAGTCATCTCAGCAAACAAAAAATGCACAAATGAGTCATATAAATTTATAAGACCAATGCTCCAACACAGATATCGCTAAGAGTGTCGGCTAGCTTCTTATTGTAATATGTGTCACATATGTTCAAGAGTTTTCTATTAGATGCAAATATGCTACGAAGACCATTGTCTTGCAATATATCTGATCTGTTGCCTTATCTGCATGTGCAGGTATGCCGATATTTTGAACCCACGCTCTAGTTTCTCAGCTGGATTTACAAGCCTTTTCCATGGAAGTTTCCCATATTGTTTCCACGCCATGACAAGGCCAGCACGTTCTCTGGGAACTGCTACAGAGAGGCCACCTTTGGCCTTCAAAGTAGTATTTCCACCATACATATCCTGAAAAATGGATAAACAAAATACATCTTAGTAGTTGTTTTTAATTGCTTAAGCATTGCGTAATCATCCACACTGAATTATAGCCATGTTTGAATGCTTAAAATCAGTCTCAAGAATTAACCCTCAATGTGAAAAGATACATTTGTACAACTTGCATCTCTCAAAATCATGACAAGGTTATTTATTATGAGATGAAAGGAATTGAAATAAAAAAAAAAAAAAATTGAGGCACTTCCGGTTTTCTCTCTTTTTCTTTGTCCTGAGTCTCAATCGTGCAAAAATTCATGAATTAAAAGTATAATAACGGGAATGGTTGTAGGTAGATGATACCTTGAAGCAAGAGAAGGAGCAGTTTCTCTCATATCAAAGGCCTTGGACACCCCATTAGCCTGCCTGAGAAGCATAAAGGCTCCATCGCCAAGGCCTAGAGGCAGGATTGACATCCCCCAAACTAAGATTGCATAGATGAAACAGAGATATCACAATGTCAATGAATTATCTCAAAAGCCTGCAGGAAGACCACCCTTTCTTGGATCACTCGCTGCCACAAGCCTTTTATTTCCATTCACTTTGGTTTTTCTTGATGACACAAAATCGTCTATAACAATGAGTTGACAAATGGAAACATATCGGAGCAACAGTAGTAAAAACATAAACAGAATTCTTTTTACTTGAACTGAGCCAGGGGAACACAGATTGCNCTTTAATTTTTTTACAAGTCATCTCAGCAAACAAAAAATGCACAAATGAGTCATATAAATTTATAAGACCAATGCTCCAACACAGATATCGCTCAGAGTGTCGGCTAGCTTCTTATTGTAATATGTGTCACATATGTTCAAGAGTTTTCTATTAGATGCAAATATGCTACGAAGACCATTGTCTTGCAATATATCTGATCTGTTGCCTTATCTGCATGTGCAGGTATGCCGATATTTTGAACCCACGCTCTAGTTTCTCAGCTGGATTTACAAGCCTTTTCCATGGAAGTTTCCCATATTGTTTCCACGCCATGACAAGGCCAGCACGTTCTCTGGGAACTGCTACAGAGAGGCCACCTTTGGCCTTCAAAGTAGTATTTCCACCATACATATCCTGAAAAATGGATAAACAAAATACATCTTAGTAGTTGTTTTTAATTGCTTAAGCATTGCGTAATCATCCACACTGAATTATAGCCATGTTTGAATGCTTAAAATCAGTCTCAAGAATTAACCCTCAATGTGAAAAGATACATTTGTACAACTTGCATCTCTCAAAATCATGACAAGGTTATTTATTATGAGATGAAAGGAATTGAAATAAAAAAAAAAAAAAAAATTGAGGCACTTCCGGTTTTCTCTCTTTTTCTTTGTCCTGAGTCTCAATCGTGCAAAAATTCATGAATTAAAAGTATAATAACGGGAATGGTTGTAGGTAGATGATACCTTGAAGCAAGAGAAGGAGCAGTTTCTCTCATATCAAAGGCCTTGGACACCCCATTAGCCTGCCTGAGAAGCATAAAGGCTCCATCGCCAAGGCCTAGAGGCAGGATTGACATCCCCCAAACTAAGATTGCATAGATGAAACAGAGATATCACAATGTCAATGAATTATCTCAAAAGCCTGCAGGAAGACCACCCTTTCTTGGATCACTCGCTGCCACAAGCCTTTTATTTCCATTCACTTTGGTTTTTCTTGATGACACAAAATCGTCTATAACAATGAGTTGACAAATGGAAACATATCGGAGCAACAGTAGTAAAAACATAAACAAAATTCTTTTTACTTGAACTGAGCCAGGGGAACACAGATTGCGGGGAGAAAAATATAGAAGTGGTTGTTATTCCGGTACAATTTTTAAACTTTTGATAAGTCATAACATTTTTCCTTGGTTTTAATGCTGTCATTCATTATATATCTATAACACACTTTTAAGATGCCTTCGTAAGACTTTATTAAAGCTCATCTTATAATAACATATGTACTTGGAAGAATTTTATGAACATGTTATTTCAATTTTTTCTCCAGAACAGTTTATTGAAATAGTTCACAATTTATATGTAAACAGTTTAAACTGATTTACTGTTTTTTTTTTTTTATCGAAAAGTAGTTTATATCAGTTTATGCATACCAGAGCTTATCAATCAGAGTCAGGGGAAACAATTTAAAAGTTTAAGATACCTGATGATAGTCCCTTGGAGCCGTTACAGAAGAAAAAGGATCCAGTCCTTTACCGAAGTTTAAGATACTCTGAAGTTCCACAAATATTGTAAGCACCTCCACTTGCACCTACTACAGCTTTTAGCTTCCCATTCTGTATGGACATGGTAAGAAATCATTGCAAGCGAACAATGAGTACCTTAACTAGTAATAACGAAAGATTTCAAAACCATTATTGAGGCTGAAAATGGGCAGTAGTAGATGACATAGATGATAATATATA
The DNA here is from genome assembly GCF_018835915.1 of Vigna umbellata. The sequence goes on from NW_025905164.1 coordinate 55,732, forward strand.
TAGAACAATAAGAATTTAACATAAACTACCCACAATTTAACAACATGTTGTCATAGAATGATATTAAGAACCCAATTGCTTCTTGATGATAATCGAAACGCTTTCCACACACAATTGCAAGTAGTAAAATCACTAAAACAAAAGATATCTCTATCTTGAAGTTTTGATTTTGTGTGTGCGCCTCATCGTCTTCCTGAAACTTAATTTTTCATTTCGATGAAATCGGTCAAATATTCGATTCATAAACTTTTACAGAAAAATCTATAGAGCCAATACATGTAAGCAATGTTAAAAATAAAACAACTACAAGAGTAAAACCATCTAGTAAAAACGAGAACAAATTCGATGTGATGTCCCACAAGCGTAAAGTCCTAGGTTTTAAGGCCTACGTGCTAAGTCCTAAATCCTACCCTTACTTTCATCTAAGCCCTAAATCCTATTCTTATTTTGATCTAAGTCCTGCCTATGCCCTATGCCTTCTACCCTGTGCACTATGTCCTAGTCCCTAGGCACTATATCCTATGCGTTGCACACTATGCTATTAGCAAAAGCTCCAGTCAAGTTGAATAATCTGACTTTGTTATTATGAATGTTTGTTATATGTTTATAAAAGAAACCCAACACACCGGCACACAGACATATCAGTATGATACTCGGATGAGATAACAATGCATGTGTATTGATGGCAAGTGGAGACTATTACCTGCTCTGCAGCATGACTGACTTCTCATTCACAATAAATCATGTCAACAGCAAAAATACTCCTCTGCAAAAATACTCCTCTGATAAATAATATAAACTCAAATTATTAGACAATCTACACGATCATTCAATGCAGTTACAGATCCGATTATCAAATCTGATGTCCAAGTTAAAAAAAACATCGTAACAATCTTGTTATCCAAGAGTCATAATTAAATTTTGGTGCTTCAAAACGTTGGCGTATAGCCATGACAAAACATAATTTTGCCTTCAAATTTCAGTGTGCATGGGACAGAAAGGGCGCAGATGTGGGTATGTTGGTTCTTCATAGAGACCAGAAATGTCCTAGTATGTTTTCTAATTAGGTTTTCTATTGCATTAAGCTAAATAAAAATAATCAGACTTCAAAAAAAATAGTGTAAAAGGTTAATGATTTAGTTAGGAGTCATCTCCGTTCTATCATACATGTATTTACAAACCGGTTTGAGTCCTGACCAATGAACACCTTTCACGTTGTGTAACTCTTCTGACAACATCATCTTCATCGTTCTCAGTATATTCGTGATCAGGTTCCTGCTTCCCATTCTCTACACTAGGAGAGTGTTGATGCTAAATTTCACTGAAAATCTATCTGTTCGCTTTGAAAAGGGTATTATTCGTTTTGATTTTGATGCTTTCCCAAAAGATAAAACATTCTCATACATTAAAGATGTTGGATCAGTTGAAGGAGATAAAAGATCATGATGGTGATTTATTGGAGTTCCAGGAGTATAGTCCTTTGTATCATCATCATTATTTAAGTGACTGCATAAAATGATTTCTTAACTAACATCAAGCAGTTCTTCCTGCCTCGTCAACTATTACATAACCATAAAGAAGACAGAAAAAAACAAACACCAATTGAACCAGTGTACATGGTATTATACTTGAGAATTAAACTGTAAAATAGTTCTAGAGGACTTAATTAATCCCTTTCATAATCTTCTATTTATAAAAATAAATTGACACAATATAATAATGATAAATAGGATAATCTACACATAATATAATCATGATAAATAGGATAACACAATATAATCATCATAGATAAAATAACCATAGACACAATATAATCATAATAAATAAGTAAATATTCTAACAATTATATTCCAAAATGCATGCTCCTTTATATTAAAAAAAAAAAAGTAAAGAGAAGATCAAACACAATTCCAAGGAAAAAAAAAAGAAGATGTTCACAACAAATTGAAGTTTGAAAATATGGGGTTAAAATATCATTTTCTACAGGGAGTATGTTATACTTGAAAATAGGTTGGGAAAGGTTCAAAGATTAGTCATAGAAGTTTGACTTGTAAAAAGAAATGTGATTATGCCTTAAAAAGTAAGGCGAGAAAAGGTATGTGGCTTGAATTTAGTTGAAAATTTTACACTACCACTAACTTGCTTTTGAGACAATAGTTTCAAACATAAATCACTTATATTGAACTTCAATAATAAACAAATTAAATATTATAAAATCAAAAGTCACTCAAAATAAAGTGAGCAAGCGCCCTCATAAATACATATTAATGGATGTACATAATTATCTTTTTTATTTATTAAAACATTGAGAATCATTAAATCAACACCTAAAATTATTAAAATATAACATTGAGAAACTGAAATTAAAAACAGAAAAAAAAGAAAATCTGAGTTAGAGCACATGTTGTTATGTTGTAACGTTCATCTCAAACTACGAAATATCTAAAAACCAAAACATCTATTTCTGAACCAAAACGTTAAATCAATATTTCCTCTCATAAAATGGAATGAACTAATTTCGATGTTTTTGTTTTTTATTTTGAATTTGTACTTTTATATTCTTCATAAATTCTTCATAAGAGAAACAGAAGTGTTTCGAGTAATACACTTTTCTCTGAAACATTTATTTCATATCAAACAAACGAGTTCCGTAGATTCGTTAGCAACTTAACGCGGATAACAGAGTACACCTTCTTATAGACTAAACAATCAACCAACTACCAAGAAATAAATAACACTTAGTGAAAATACTAAACAACGAAAACAGCAGAAGAAGACGTAAACAACGAAAACAGCAGAAGAAGACGCAAACCTATTAAGGTAATGAAAGAAGTGAAACTGTAGTTGGTGCAGAAAGTGACACCTACGCATTCTCAGAAGATTAACCGATAAACTGTTGGGTATGAATACTGGAAAAATCGCTACATTTTCTGAGAATTTCTTGTTCTTCGACTTTTGAATTCGGAATTGATTTCCTCTTCCATTGCGCTTTTTCTCTCTCACTTTGTAAAAGAAAGAGAAATATGGCGGGAACTTTGCCAGTTAAGTATATAAAGATTGTCTTTATTTTATTCCAATTATGCCCTTTATAAAGCACGTATTAACACACAGACAAATAGCGCGGCTTTGTCACTGTTTATAAAAAGTCATTCGGAATAAAACAAACTAATTTTCTGAATTAAAGTTTTTCATAAAAAAGATAATAAATATTAAACTTTAATTAAGAAAATCAAACATATATAATTTCAACGGACAATTACTATCATTGTAAATAGTCATAGATAAGAATTGTCAATGTCCATCAAAAGATAAAAGAAAACTGTGAAAAAATTTTAATAGAAGGAAATTTGATTGAGGTGCATTATATCGGCTAAGGAGAAATCCGAAGCCAAAACAGGCAACCGACCGGCTGTCAGACAAACATGAATCAGGAAAGGTTAATATCATTAATGATCAATTAATACGTTTATTTATGAGTGATTGACATGTCATATTACAAAAGAATATGATATTAATGGATAATTAACACGTATTATTTGAATTATTGTCATATCAAATATGAATTAATAAGAATGAATATAGGGTTAATGTCCAGGTAAACACCTGACTCTGTAATAATAAAAATATAGACGTCTTTATAAAACATATCTCACTTGAGGGTCGGAGTTGCAGGTCAACTACCTACCGGAATGGACTGCGTTCTTTGAGAGGATGGAAGATCAAAGGTGAAGCACACAAGTTGAAGGTTAGTGTCTCAGTCTCACAAATCTACCGAAATATATATATATATATATATATATATATATATATATATATATTATAATATATTATTTATTCATAAAAATAATCATATCACATGTAAAAGTTTATATTAATTTTTTAAATAAAATATAAATAAGAAATTTCGAAGAATCAAACACCTATGATAACTTCTACTATTTTGTAGATTAATATGTTACACGATTTGTATTACTTTTTTTATCTATTAAATTGATTTGATATTTTTTAATTAAATAGTTGTTGTTTAATCTTTCATCAATTGAATAATGTGTTTATTATTTTAATTAAAATCTTTTCGTGTATAAATAATTATGAGATTACATGATTAATTTATTATTTTACTTAAAAAAATTTGATATATTAATAAACATGAAGTTATATAATATTTATTATTTTCATTAAAAACTTATTATAAAATAAAGTCAACCCATATCATCATTTATAAACTATTAAAGATTTTTTTTGTATTTATACCTCATATTTGATATAATGTAAAAACAAGTAAAAAAATATCACGATAAGAGATAACGGTCATATCATTCAAATTAATAAAAACTTGATGTCAGCTAATTAATTTAAATTAATGAATTTTTTATACTTAATAAGCCAACAAGTTCTAATAAAAGCACAATTAAAAGTATTTAAATTATAAAAGACTTGAAATTTAATTAAGTTCATCAAATAAAAATGTTAAATGAATTTCACATTTATTCCTATTAAAAGTGTTTTTTTCTTCTTTTCTCTATAATTATTATTATTATTTTTTTTTTGAGAAATTACTCTGCTTTCTTCGAAATACAAATGGAAATACATACGTTAGATGTGTATTTATTTATTAAAATAATTATTTTGTTTTAAAAAATAATTAAATTCAAACTAAAAGACAGTTAAAAAAATTAATAACATACTTATTTTAGTTTAAAAGTAATATAAAAATAATAAGAAGTTGTACACATAAAAAATACATGTTTTTATTACCGTTGTTTTACATTATATAATTACGTATTTTTCTGTTTTACAATTCTTTTTTGAATTATTTGAATAAATAATTTTATAAAACACTAGTTAGAGACCAGAGATAAAACCAATTTTTAATATATAAGTAGATATAAAACTCATTTTATAAGCCAGTTTTGTGGAATTGAATAACATACTATCAGAATTATGGTTAGAATTTATCATAGTGATACTTGTGATTTTTTTTCAAGTTCCACGTGTTTACTCTTGTTAAGAAACTATTCGTCATATTTGATATTTCGCAATACGTAAAAATAATTAAACAAATAACGCTTAACAAAATAATCATCACATAGTAAATTTAAAAACATACAAATTTTGTACTTAATAATTAAGACACAATTGAAAATATTTAAATTAAAAAAAAATTAGTTGAAACTTATTTAAGTTTATTAAATGAAAACATTAAATACAATTTATACATCTAAACAATTGTTAAATGTAATTTTTGTCTCTTCTTATAATTTTATGATATATTTTTTTAAAATTATACTGCTTTCTTAAAGTATAAATATGTGAAAAAATAGAAAATAATATATTAAAAGTGATAATATATATTAAATAATAAAAATTATTTATTTTAATATTAAAATTCACGTATAAATATAATTTTATTTAAGAAGTTTTATTATTTAAATGAGTTAAGTTTTATTATTTTAAATATAAGGTTAAATATGGTTTTAATTTGATTGGCTAAGGAGAATCCGAAGCCAAAACAGGTAATTGACCGGCTGTCAGACAAACATTAATCAGGAAAGGTAAATATCATTAATGAGCAACTAATACGTTTAATGACCATATTAAATGCGAATATACGCGGTTGATGACTGATTGACAGGTCATATTGCACAAGAATATGATATTAATGGACAATTAGCAGGTACATTAGTAAGTATTATTGGATTTATTGTCATATCAAATATGAATTAATGAGCTTAATTGTTACAAGCCCTATAAATATAGGGTTAATGCCGAGGTAAAGGGATTTTAATCTATTATAATAAAATATAGACCTCTCTATTAAACAGATCTGACTTGAGCGTCGGAGTGTCTTCTGCAGGTCAACCACCCATCGGAATGAATTACGTTTTCGGAGAGGATTGAGATCAAAAGAGAGCAGAGCAAGGAAGGACGACTGACCCTCGGACCAATTCCACCGAAATAGTTCACTTTTAAAACTTTGGATTAATTGATTTCAAATGTATTTGATGATAATATTTGAATTGTTTACGTCATTTAACCTAAAACACTTGTAAATTATCAAATAAACTTAGTAAAATTATATTAAAATACCTAAATTTAGGCATTTTTAAAATTAATAGTGTTTTCGGTAGGGGTTGAGATTCATTACTCAAAGCATTTAAAGTTGTCATGTTGGATGAACTTCATGACCATCCTAAATTGTCCAAATTCGCCATCTCTCCTCTTTGTCTGGGCCGTGGAAATGAGTATTTGTCAAAGCACTATGACGCTCAACTAAGTGACTTTACGTACTAATTTTGTAATAAAGACTATTAGACTTAATTACTTGTCTTTTATGTTAGACATATATTTATATTATAATAAGTTTACCATTACGTCTGACTCATTAATCATCAATAAATGACTTTCATTATTTCTATTAATCTCCTATCACTATTATTCTCTTTAAATGCCCATTGATAACTATTAAAGCTTAAATTAATTATCAATTAATTACTGTTCTGGATCGATCGATCACTTCTTTACTGGATAGTCGACCGTCTGATCCTTAACTGACAGGGTAGTTATACATTACAAAAAGATTAAATTAAAATTTTGAATAGTAATTATATAATTTTTACTAAAAGTTAAGAAAAAACCAAAATTATATTTAACCTTTAGATAAATAACGTGTAAATATAATCAATGAATGAAAAAGTGCATGAAAGAATGCAACACATCTACAGAGCCCCACACACATGTATATATATAGAACGAAGAATAATGGTAACAAGCACAGAAAATGTCGATCTCAATCTCAATTCATGTTTTCTTTGTGGTTTTTTTTGCAGGGTGTTTGAATTTGCAGAATTCAGTTGCAGCCATTCAGAAAAATGACTCAAGCGGTTCTATAGATATAAACATTATAAGCCTTTCCATTGAGAACGACTTACCAAGCTTACCAAAACTTTTATTTTCTTCTGATTTTGAATCAAGAGCGGAAATTGGGCATGGGAATAGAAATGCTTACGTAAAATTGCTGAACATGAATAACCACACCGGTATACTCGTATGGAAGCAGTGTGCAAAGTTCAGCGTGATACCTAGCATGGAAAACGGACATCAACGTATTTTCTGGTCAGTCAGAGAAGATGCTTTGTATCACAGTTGGGACAATACAAATTGGGAAAAAAAGGAAGATTGGGGTTCTTGTTAGCAATTCTCTCATTTATTAATAATCAATAAATCATACAAAATCAAATAACTCGTAATTATCTCTATTGCTTAGCCCAAATTTTAATTATGATTAATCCGAGTTCCTCATCTTTAATTTTAAATTAATTTATTAGATTAAAAGCGTCTCATAAATTTATTCACATAAGTAAAATGAGCTTATCCTTTATTTTGTTCGTCTTTGTATTGTTTTTTGAGTAAAAAATAGGTTTAATCCTTTTTGACGTCCCTATTTGTGTAGGAATGTCTCAGATAGGTCCTCGTTTTCTAAAGTATCAAAATGGTTCTTAATTTTGAAAATTGAGATCAATTGAGTCCTTCCTGTTAAGTTGGGTGGACGGCGTTAAAAAAATTGATGAATGAGATGCTGGTGGACGAGGGTTCGTTCGCTGGTGGACGAGCGTTCTTTCGTCATCTCAACATTCCACTCATCAATTTTTTTAACGCCGTCCAGCCAACTTAACGGAAAGGACTCAATTGATATAAATTGTCAAAATTAAGGACCATTTTGATACACTTTAGAAAACGAGGACCTATCTGAGACATTCCTACACAAATAGGGACGTCAAAAAGGATTAAACCTAAAAAATATTTTAATTTATTCACCGTAATTCAAAAGCCATGCAACAATTTAATGTGATTCTTGTTTTAATTAATTATTTATTTAAAATAATTTTATGTATAAATAAATATGAGATTACATTATTAATATAAAAATAATATAAAAATATTAAGTTATACTATTAATATTTTAATTTATTATTTTACTTAAAAAAAATCATATATTAATAAATACGACGTTACATGAGTTTTATTATTCTCATTACAAATTTATTATAAAATAAAGTCAACGTTCATGTAAACATTTATAACTATTAAAGATTTTTATTTATTTATACCTCATATTTGATGGCATGTAAACAACAAATAAAAAAATAATTAAATTCAAACTAAAAGACACTTAAAAAAATTAATAAGATACTTTTTTTAGTTTAAAAGTAATATAAAAATAATAAAAAGTTACACACATACAGAATACTTGTTTTTATTACAGTTATTTTACATTATATAATTACCTGTTTTTCTCATTTATAATTCTTTTTTTAGTTATTTGAATAAACAATTTTATAAAACACTAGTTAGGGAACAAAGATAAAACCAATTTATAATATATAAGTGGATCTAAAACTCACTTAAGTCAATTTTGGAGGTTGAATTAGTCTTAAAGTTCACTCCTTAAAATCCTTAAGATACTGTACTATACCCGGGTAGCCGACCGTTTGAGGGTAGTGTCATCTGCACCAATCGATAATCCAGTGATCGCGAGTCAGGTAAGATGAACGTCATTAATGGTCAATTAATATATTTAATGACCATATCAAAGGCAAATACATGATATTTATGGGTGATTGGCAGATTATATTGCACAAATATATTGTATTAATGAATAACTAATATAATTAATGGGCTGGACAATTATGAGACCAATAAATACAATATTAATGTTCAGGTAAAAGGATCTTATTCCAAATTACTGTCAGAATACAAAGGGGGCAGTTTTTTCTGACTTGAGTGTCAGAGTATTTTCTACAGCACCACCCCTGGCCGGGAGGACAACTTAAACATTGGACGAACGGATTGGCATAGTGAAGGTCATATCTGCAGGCAGAAGAGGCTAGGATTGAAGACGGACAACCTCGGACCCCAATTAAACCGAAACAAATGGCGCCCACCTTGGGGCCGAGGCGTGCAGAAGAAACCCAGCTTGAGACCACAATGGTAGAGCAGCGCCAGTTACAGGTGCTTCAGGAGATGCAAAGGCAGATGCAAGAACTAAGGGCCGATCGGTGACATGACAATTCGCGCAGTAGGAGCACGAGTAGGGAACGACCTCTTAGGGCTCATATCAGTTAAGTACAATTTGAAATATGATATTCAAGAAATAATACCAGATGTTTTTAGATATTTGTTAGCTTATTGTTTGCAACCAAAAACTCACCTCTATCCAGAGCGGATCTACGACTCGTTCGGTGATTCCACAAACGAATAATCTCAACCAAGAGCGAAGCACACGCACAGCTCGATGATTCCACAAACGAATCACCTCTACCTAAAGTGGAACTACGACTCGTCCGTGATTCCACAAACGAATAATCTCAACCAAGAGCGAAGCACACGCACAGCTCGATGATTCCACAGAGGAATCACCTCTACCCAAAGCGGAACTACGGCTCGCTCCGTGATTCCACAAACGAATAATCTCAACCAAGAGCGAAGCACACGCACAGCTCGATGATTCCATAGACGAATCACCTCTACCCAGAGCGAAACTACGACTTACTCGGTGATTCCACAAACGAATCACCTCTACCCAGAGCGAAACGACGACTTTCTCGGTGACGCTACAAGCGAATATACTTCGACCAAAAGCTCCTTGGTAGAAGAAGACAATCACTCGTAATCTCATTCGGTCCAACTGTTCCTACCACCACTTAACTGCCTGACTTATAAAACCCCTTCGCAGTTGCAAACAACTGCTCGAGGCTTGGGGGCTTAATGTACTATACCCGGGTAGCCGACCGTTCGAGGGGAGTGCCATCCGCACCAACCGGTAATCCAGTGATCGCGAGCCAGGTAAGATGGACATCATTAATGGCCAGTTAATATATTTAATGACCATATCAAAGGCAAATATATGGTATTTATGGGTGATTGGCAGATTATATTGCACAAATATATTGTATTAATGAATAATTAATATAATTAATGGGTTGGACAATTATAAGGCCAATAAATACAATATTAATGTTCAAGTAAAAGGATCTTATTCCAAATTACTATCAAAATACATAGGGGTAGTTTTTTCTGACTTGAGCGTCAGAGTATTTTCTGCAGGACCATCCCTAGTCGGGAGGACAACTTAAACACTGGACGAACGGATTGACATAGTGAAGGTCATATCTGCAGACAGAAAAGGTTAGGATTGAAGACCGACAACCTCAAACCCAATTAAACCGAAACACATACTATTAGAGTTATGGTTAAAATCTATAATAGTGATATTTGTTATTTATTTGCAAGTTCCACATTGTTTACTATGATTAAGAAATTATTCATTATATTTGATATTTAAACAACATCGCTTAACAAAATAATCATCACATAATCAATTTAAAAATATACAAATTTTGTACTTAATAATTAAGATACAACTGAAAATATTTTTATTATAAAATAAGTTGAAACTTATTTTAGTTTATTAAACGAAAACATTAAATAAAATTTATACATCTAAACAAGTGTTAAATGTAATTTTTGTCTCTTCTTTATAATTTTATGATATTTTTTTTAAACTATACTACTTTCTTAAAGTATAAATATGTGAAAAAATAGAAAATAATATATTAAAAGTGATAATATATAATTTATTTATTTTAATATTAAAATTCACGTATGAATATAATTTTATTTAAAAAGTTTTATTATTTAAATGAATTAAGTTTTATTATTTTAAATATAAGGTTAAATATGATTTTAATCTCTTTAAGTGAATATTGAAATTAATTTACTTTTAAAACTTTAGTTTTATTTATTTTAAATGTATTTGATTATACTATTTGAGTTGTTTACATTGTTTGTTTGACATAAAACAATTGTAAATTATCAAATAAATTTAATAAAATTATATTAAAATAACTAAATTTACATATTTTTAAAATTAAAAGTGTATCGAGTAGGGATTGAGATTCCTTACTCAAAGTATTAAAGTTGTCATGCATACTGGATAGACATCCTGACAATCCTACATTGTCCAAATTCAATCTCTCTCATCTCTGTCAGAGGCGTGGGGACGAGTACTTGTCAAAGCACTCTGAGGTTCAAGTAAGTGACTTTGCATACTAATCTTTTAATAAAGATTAGTAATTAGAGTTAATTATTTGTCTTTCATGTTAAACATATATATATAAATATTATAATGAGCTTACCATTAACTCTGACTCATTAATCACAAATGACTTTCATTATTTCTATTAATCTCTCGTCAGTGACTATTAGTTTCCTTAACTGCTCATTAATAATTATTATAACTCAGATTAATTATAAGTTAATTACTGTTTTGGACCCATTGATCACTTCTTTACTGTGGATCGCCCAATCATTAACTCACAGTTTAGTTATACATTACAAAAAGATTAAATTAAATTAAATTAAAATTTTGAATAATAATTATTCTTAAGTTTTATAAAAATTAAGAGATCAAAATTATATTTAATCCTTAAATAAATAACATTTAAATATAATTAATGAATAAAAAAGTGCATGAAAGAATGCAACACATATGCAGAGCCCCACACACATGTGTGTGTGTATATATATATATAGACCGAAGAATAATTGTAGGTGACCAGCACAGAAAATGTCGATCTCAATCTCAATTCATGTTTTGTTTGTGGTTTTTTTTGCAGGGTGTTTGAATTTGCAGAATTCAATTGCAGCCATTCAGAAAAATGACTCAAACGTTTCTATAGATATAAACATTATAAGCCTTTCCATTGAGAACGACTTACCAAGCTCACCAAAACTTTTCTTTTATTCTGATTTTCAACAAAAAGTGGAAATTGGGAATGGGAATAGAAATGCTTACACAAAATTGCTGAACATGAATAACNTCCACTCATCAATTTTTTTAACGCCGTCCAGCCAACTTAACGGAAAGGACTCAATTGATATAAATTGTCAAAATTAAGGACCATTTTGATACACTTTAGAAAACGAGGACCTATCTGAGACATTCCTACACAAATAGGGACGTCAAAAAGGATTAAACCTAAAAAATATTTTAATTTATTCACCGTAATTCAAAAGCCATGCAACAATTTAATGTGATTCTTGTTTTAATTAATTATTTATTTAAAATAATTTTATGTATAAATAAATATGAGATTACATTATTAATATAAAAATAATATAAAAATATTAAGTTATACTATTAATATTTTAATTTATTATTTTACTTAAAAAAAATCATATATTAATAAATACGACGTTACATGAGTTTTATTATTCTCATTACAAATTTATTATAAAATAAAGTCAACGTTCATGTAAACATTTATAACTATTAAAGATTTTTATTTATTTATACCTCATATTTGATGGCATGTAAACAACAAATAAAAAAATAATTAAATTCAAACTAAAAGACACTTAAAAAAATTAATAAGATACTTTTTTTAGTTTAAAAGTAATATAAAAATAATAAAAAGTTACACACATACAGAATACTTGTTTTTATTACAGTTATTTTACATTATATAATTACCTGTTTTTCTCATTTATAATTCTTTTTTTAGTTATTTGAATAAACAATTTTATAAAACACTAGTTAGGGAAAAAAGATAAAACCAATTTATAATATATAAGTGGATCTAAAACTCACTTAAGTCAATTTTGGAGGTTGAATTAGTCTTAAAGTTCACTCCTTAAAATCCTTAAGATACTGTACTATACCCGGGTAGCCGACCGTTTGAGGGTAGTGTCATCTGCACCAATCGATAATCCAGTGATCGCGAGTCAGGTAAGATGAACGTCATTAATGGTCAATTAATATATTTAATGACCATATCAAAGGCAAATACATGATATTTATGGGTGATTGGCAGATTATATTGCACAAATATATTGTATTAATGAATAACTAATATAATTAATGGGCTGGACAATTATGAGACCAATAAATACAATATTAATGTTCAGGTAAAAGGATCTTATTCCAAATTACTGTCAGAATACAAAGGGGGCAGTTTTTTCTGACTTGAGTGTCAGAGTATTTTCTACAGCACCACCCCTGGCCGGGAGGACAACTTAAACATTGGACGAACGGATTGGCATAGTGAAGGTCATATCTGCAGGCAGAAGAGGCTAGGATTGAAGACGGACAACCTCGGACCCCAATTAAACCGAAACAAATGGCGCCCACCTTGGGGCCGAGGCGTGCAGAAGAAACCCAGCTTGAGACCACAATGGTAGAGCAGCGCCAGTTACAGGTGCTTCAGGAGATGCAAAGGCAGATGCAAGAACTAAGGGCCGATCGGTGACATGACAATTCGCGCAGTAGGAGCACGAGTAGGGAACGACCTCTTAGGGCTCATATCAGTTAAGTACAATTTGAAATATGATATTCAAGAAATAATACCAGATGTTTTTAGATATTTGTTAGCTTATTGTTTGCAACCAAAAACTCACCTCTATCCAGAGCGGATCTACGACTCGTTCGGTGATTCCACAAACGAATAATCTCAACCAAGAGCGAAGCACACGCACAGCTCGATGATTCCACAAACGAATCACCTCTACCTAAAGTGGAACTACGACTCGTCCGTGATTCCACAAACGAATAATCTCAACCAAGAGCGAAGCACACGCACAGCTCGATGATTCCAAAGACGAATCACCTCTACCCAAAGCGAAACTACGACTAACTCAGTGATTCCACAAACGAATAATCTCAACCAAGAGCGAAGCACACGCACAGCTCGATGATTCCAAAGAAGAATCACCTCTACCCAAAGCGAAACTACGACTAACTCAGTGATTCCACAAACGAATAATCTCAACCAAGAGCGAAGCACACGCACAGCTCGATGATTCCACAGAAGAATCACCTCTACCCAAAGCGGAACTACGGCTCGCTCCGTGATTCCACAAACGAATAATCTCAACCAAGAGCGAAGCACACGCACAGCTCGATGATTCCAAAGACGAATCACCTCTACCCAGAGCGAAACTACGACTTACTCGGTGATTCCACAAACGAATCACCTCTACCCAGAGCGAAACGACGACTTTCTCGGTGACGCTACAAGCGAATATACTTCGACCAAAAGCTCCTTGGTAGAAGAAGACAATCACTCGTAATCTCATTCGGTCCAACTGTTCCTACCACCACTTAACTGCCTGACTTATAAAACCCCTTCGCAGTTGCAAACAACTGCTCGAGGCTTGGGGGCTTAATGTACTATACCCGGGTAGCCGACCGTTCGAGGGGAGTGCCATCCGCACCAACCGGTAATCCAGTGATCGCGAGCCAGGTAAGATGGACATCATTAATGGCCAGTTAATATATTTAATGACCATATCAAAGGCAAATATATGGTATTTATGGGTGATTGGCAGATTATATTGCACAAATATATTGTATTAATGAATAATTAATATAATTAATGGGTTGGACAATTATAAGGCCAATAAATACAATATTAATGTTCAAGTAAAAGGATCTTATTCCAAATTACTATCAAAATACATAGGGGTAGTTTTTTCTGACTTGAGCGTCAGAGTATTTTCTGCAGGACCATCCCTAGTCGGGAGGACAACTTAAACACTGGACGAACGGATTGACATAGTGAAGGTCATATCTGCAGACAGAAAAGGTTAGGATTGAAGACCGACAACCTCAAACCCAATTAAACCGAAACACATACTATTAGAGTTATGGTTAAAATCTATAATAGTGATATTTGTTATTTATTTGCAAGTTCCACATTGTTTACTATGATTAAGAAATTATTCATTATATTTGATATTTAAACAACATCGCTTAACAAAATAATCATCACATAATCAATTTAAAAATATACAAATTTTGTACTTAATAATTAAGATACAACTGAAAATATTTTTATTATAAAATAAGTTGAAACTTATTTTAGTTTATTAAACGAAAACATTAAATAAAATTTATACATCTAAAAAAGTGTTAAATGTAATTTTTGTCTCTTCTTTATAATTTTATGATATTTTTTTTAAACTATACTACTTTCTTAAAGTATAAATATGTGAAAAAATAGAAAATAATATATTAAAAGTGATAATATATAATTTATTTATTTTAATATTAAAATTCACGTATGAATATAATTTTATTTAAAAAGTTTTATTATTTAAATGAATTAAGTTTTATTATTTTAAATATAAGGTTAAATATGATTTTAATCTCTTTAAGTGAATATTGAAATTAATTTACTTTTAAAACTTTAGTTTTATTTATTTTAAATGTATTTGATTATACTATTTGAGTTGTTTACATTGTTTGTTTGACATAAAACAATTGTAAATTATCAAATAAATTTAATAAAATTATATTAAAATAACTAAATTTACATATTTTTAAAATTAAAAGTGTATCGAGTAGGGATTGAGATTCCTTACTCAAAGTATTAAAGTTGTCATGCATACTGGATAGACATCCTGACAATCCTACATTGTCCAAATTCAATCTCTCTCATCTCTGTCAGAGGCGTGGGGACGAGTACTTGTCAAAGCACTCTGAGGTTCAAGTAAGTGACTTTGCATACTAATCTTTTAATAAAGATTAGTAATTAGAGTTAATTATTTGTCTTTCATGTTAAACATATATATATAAATATTATAATGAGCTTACCATTAACTCTGACTCATTAATCACAAATGACTTTCATTATTTCTATTAATCTCTCGTCAGTGACTATTAGTTTCCTTAACTGCTCATTAATAATTATTATAACTCAGATTAATTATAAGTTAATTACTGTTTTGGACCCATTGATCACTTCTTTACTGTGGATCGCCCAATCATTAACTCACAGTTTAGTTATACATTACAAAAAGATTAAATTAAATTAAATTAAAATTTTGAATAATAATTATTCTTAAGTTTTATAAAAATTAAGAGATCAAAATTATATTTAATCCTTAAATAAATAACATTTAAATATAATTAATGAATAAAAAAGTGCATGAAAGAATGCAACACATATGCAGAGCCCCACACACATGTGTGTGTGTGTATATATATATATAGACCGAAGAATAATTGTAGGTGACCAGCACAGAAAATGTCGATCTCAATCTCAATTCATGTTTTATTTGTGGTTTTTTTTGCAGGGTGTTTGAATTTGCAGAATTCAATTGCAGCCATTCAGAAAAATGACTCAAACGTTTCTATAGATATAAACATTATAAGCCTTTCCATTGAGAACGACTTACCAAGCTCACCAAAACTTTTCTTTTATTCTGATTTTCAACAAAAAGTGGAAATTGGGAATGGGAATAGAAATGCTTACACAAAATTGCTGAACATGAATAACCACAGCGGTGTATTCGTATGGAAGCAGTGTGCACAGTTCAGCTTGATACCTAGCATGGAAAACGGACATCAACGTATTTTTTGGTCCGTCAGAGAAGATGCTTTGTATCACAGTTGGGACAATGCAAATTGGGAAAAAAAGGAATCTTGGGCATCTTGTTAGCCATTCTCTCATTTATTAATAATCAATAAATCATATAAAATAAAATAATTTGTAATTCTCTATTGCTTCGTCCAAATTTTAATTATGACTAATCCAGTTCTCATCTTTAATTTTAAATTAATTTATTAGATTAAAAGCGTTTCATAAATTAATTCATAAAATTAAAATTAGCTCATCCTTTCTTCAATTTTGTTCGTACTTTTTTTTAAATAAAAAATATTTCAATTCATTCTGTATAGCTCTAAAGTCATGCATCAACTTAATATAATTCTTATTTTAATTAATTATTTATTTAAAATAATTTTATGTGTAAATAAATATGAGATTAAATTATTAATATAAAAATAATATGAAAATACGAGGTTATATTATTAATATTTTAATTTATTATTTTACTTAACAAAACTTCATACATTAATAAATACGAAGTTGTTTGAGTTTTATTATTCTCATTACAAATTTATTATAAAATAAATTCAACGTTCATGTGATCATTTATAACTATTAAAGATTTTTATTTATTTATACCTCATATTTGATGGCATGTAAAGATACAATTGCAAATCTTTAAATTAAAAAGAAAAACACTTGAAAGTTAATTAATTTTATTAATTAAAAACATTAAATGTATTTTACATGTATCCAAAAAAAACATTAAATGATATTTTTTATCTTTTCTCTATACTTTTATGATGTTTTTCTGTTCTTAAATTATTATGCTTTCTTGAAGTACAAATGGAAATACACACACTATAAGTGTATTTATTTATTATTAAAATAATTACTTTTATTTAAAAAATAATTAGAATCAAACAAACAAGCAGTTAAAAAAGTAACCAGATAATTATGTTAATTTAAAAACTATAAAAATAATAATAATTTGATCACAATAAAAAGAAAATCCTCTTTACTACAGTTATTTTCCATTACATAATAAAGTATCTTCATCATTTTACATTTTTTTTTTGTCAGTTATCTTGATTAATAATTTTATGAAATACTATTAATATTTCAGTTATGGCTTAATTTGTGGGTTTGTAAATAATGAGAATGACACCAAAACCGTTAATTATGACCAAAGCTAAATGAAGCATTGAATTTAATTAAATGAAATGTAGACAAAACCAAATGAATCAAAAGTGTTTATCAGAATGAAAGCATATGAATATTCACACGTCTTAATGGTTTCTAACCGCGAGTTAATTGGATTTATTACGAGTTTGACTTAGGTTAGATTTAAGAAAAATATAACTTTTTATGTGGAATAGTTTTTAATTCGGCTCACTCGAGTTAAATCTATGATGAACCGGATTGACTCACTAACTTATCTAATTTAATTTAATTATTTATTATTTTTTGTTTTAATATTATTGGTTATTTTTTTTATTATATTATAGATGGGGATAAAAAAATGTTTTAGAGAAAAATATTATAAATTTATCTATTCAATACTTTGATATTATAAATGAACAAGTGATAAAAAATATCAATATTCAAAACTTATTTGTTCGACATTGTTTTTGGATTACGATTCAATTATATAATATTTTTTTTATTTTGAATTGTCTTTGAAGTTTAACATATTTTAGAGTAAAATTTATTTAAATTTGAAGTAAAAAAATTATAATTTTTTTATTTTAAAAGAACTTATAATTAAGTGAATCAATCTATTTAACCCATCAATCAGTGACAAAATGAATGAAATTTAAGTTTTTTTTCAACTCATTAACAAGTTAGTCGAATTAGGTTAGTTGAATGACCACGCATCGAGTCACGTCTTTTAAGATAGATAGAGAGAAGCAGAATGGTAGCTGACAAGCACAGAAAATGTGGATCTCAATCTCAATTCGTGTTTTCTTTGTAGTTTTCGTTGCAGGGTGTTTGAATTTGCAGAGTTGGGTCTATGCTACTACTTCAGATGCAGCCAGCCAGAGAAATGACTCAAAGAGTTCAGTAGATATAAATCTTATAGGACTTTTCATTGAGAAAGACTTGCCTCAACGTTCAGTGTAATACCTACTACCGAAAAAGGACATGAACGTATTTATTGGTCCGTTAGAGCAGATGCTTTGTATCACAGTTGGGACAAAACAAATTAGGAAACAAGGAACCTTGGGGTCCTTGATAGCAATTCTCTCATTTACTATTAATCAATAATTCGTACCAAATCAAATAACTGTTACTTATCTCGCTATTACTTAATCCAAATTTTAATTATGATTAATCCAAGTTCCTCACCTTTAATTTTAAACTAATTTATTATATTAATAGTGTTTGATAAATTACTTCATAAAAGTAAAATAACAAGTTTGAGTTTTTCAATCTTATTGATTAATGCTTGTGATAATTTTGTTTTCGTATTCACAATTTTTTTTTTAAATTTTACCTTTTTAAATTTAAATAATTATTTATTATAAAAAAAATATTTTTAAATTTTATTCTATTAATAATATTTTTCGAATTCGAATAATTATTTATAATAAAAACTATTTACATAATAAAATATTATATATTATTTTAATTTATAATTATTTTTAATAAATTTTTACTATAATTAAAAAAACAAGTGTAATTATGTTTTTACTAGTTTTTACGCAATAACAATAATATCAGGAATTCGTTTATTTTGTGATTGTTTAAAATAGTATGCATTAATCAAAGCGTTCAAGAAGATTAGTGAGTACGATATCAAAATCAAAGAAATATAGTATAATATTACCGAAAAATATACCAAGTAATAGTCATATCTGCAAGGCCTATATATTAACAAAAAAAAAATCCTATGAAGCATATAAGAAAAATTAAACGAAACTATTTTAATGCCGAGCTCTAGAATTTAATAAAATGATACGTATATATAGAAAACTTATCTTCTATATCTTTTTATCTTTACTTTTTGTTTTAATCGAAGAACTTTTATTTTTTATAAAATAATTTTCATCATCTCTTTGACTAATTTGATAATTAAAAAACTTTAAATCTTTAAAATATTTCATGTTATTATAATCTTAATTATATTTTTATTTTCTTTTAAATAATTTAATTCAATAATATATTAAATTATTTATGAAACTCATTTAATCATTTTAGTTCTTTTAATATTATTTATTTCTATCATATAAAATATTACTTTGATAAATTTTATACAATTATTTTTATTTTCTAATTTATTATCCTAAATATAATTTTATAATCACAATTATCTTTTATTTCCTATAATATAATAATATGTTAAATATATTTCTAGTTCTTAAATTTTTATAAGAAATCGAAGTTCATTCCAATTTCAAAGTTCAATATAATTTTATCCTCAAACTTTAAAATTCAATAAATATATTCCTTCTAACCAATTACACACACACACACGCACACTTAACACTGTTGGTTGTATGTAACATAATGTTGCTCTCATCTTCTAATTACCAAGTGAACTAGAATCAACTCAATGCAATTACCTTATCGTAATGAACCACTTATTTTACAGTTACCATTTTAAAAACTAATTAATAATTTATATTTAAAAATAATTTATTTAATGTTTTAAAAATTAGACTTAACTAACTAATTTATTACTCATTATAATTTAACCCCTACAGAACAGACACGAGCTCACACACGTATGTTTAAAATCTGTAAAATACACACATTTAGCTATTCCATGACTCATCTTCATTTCACCTTTATCTTTCTTCTCTATGAAATCCCTCCTCGTATACCACAGCGGCACTCACAGAAGTTCATTACTATGAAAAATACAAATCAATGTATGCACAAGGTTACGTCATATCCCAGTTACAGTTTGAAACATCTAACATATGTACAAGTTTAAGTAAACACCGGAAAGTAAAAGACTGGACATAACAACGGAAGCCCATCAGAGTAATTTCCAAAACATTATAATCAGACAGCCATGGTAGCTTGAAGCCAAGGAAAGGTTGACATTTTCATCTATGAATCATACCTTTTTAAGTATATAGATTTATGAAATATATGCCTTGACCAGATCTGTGTCGCTGCAAACTAAACCCGTCCTCGGGCAGATGATTCTACCATTATTCTTCTTCGCCATCTCTTCAAGAGCCTGCAAAAGAACACCAAATAATTAATAAAATTATCCTCATAAAAAGTGCTTATCCATGGAATATCTAGACGAGTATCTAGAATAACAGGAACCTTAGTGCTATAAACATATCCATTGGGCAAGACTTGCGGTGGGTTCTCAGTGTCCATTAACTCCTTTGTTATATAGCAAACAAGCTTAGAATGATGCTGCTTTGAGTACGGCAATGGCAGGGCTAATGTGCGGAAAGCTTCCTGTGATAGCGGATCTTCTTTTGTGCAATCATCCTCGTAACAATATCTTTATCAAGTCAAGGGACATATCTAAGCTTTAGCAATGCATACACTAACACTAACCAATCAAATTTACAAGAGGCTATAGTAATACAAGTATGATCCTTGAAATCATTCACAACAAATTAACACACACGGGTCATTATCATGAATTGATCCATAAGGGCTCAAGACAGATTATCAGTGTCAAGTATGAAATTTCATACAAAGAATGCTGTTCAACTTCAATATATATGGAGGGTTTTAAAATAACTGCATGAAAAGGGAACCGAACCACTCCAATCAAAAGGAATTTTCTTTAGTAGGCAAACCATTTAATACCATTAATTCCCTCAAAAGGATAAGGAAAGTCCAAGTGTTTAAAATATTTTTTTGGAAGGATGGCGGGGGTGTTTCAGTTATATGTATGCAAACATGGCTATCCACACACAGCATAGAAGCATCTAGCATTAAAAGAAGTGTTTCCAGATGATAATCAACAGTTCAAGTTGTCAATGGATACGGTGTCTTGAGAGCGGAAAGCCCAGCTTGCAGATAGATATTGAGCAAGGGTTCTAACGTCATGCCATATAACTTGCAGAACTCCTGTTTGAATTGGTCCACTAGAAAATCCCATTGCTTATCTTCAAATAAAACCTGTAAAAGAACATGTAAGAGAAAATTATAAAGATTTTAGTGCTGAAATGTCAGCTCCTCAAGACAATAATGCAGTAGGAAGCAAAATTTCTGGCAAAGAATTACAGTTTCAACAATATAATGTTTAGACTTTGTGTGAAATACTACAGGCATAAAAATCTTCGTCAACAAGTGATCAGTGGAACATAATAACCCGTGCAAATAATATTTCTTGTTGTTAACCTAATCAATACAGGATTTTTTTTTTCTTGGCCGTGTGAATTACATAAGACAAGTGCTAGGTAAAAGTCCAATCGATTATTGCAATACTAGAGAATATAGCACAACTTACAGGTTTAAGACAGTTCGATTTGTTGACTACAATTATTAACAACTAGAAACATTTAAAGATTACATCAATTAGCATATTGGTTGTCATTCCTTTCTTTTCCACAGAGTAAAGTGTATATAATTAGCTTGAAGGACTACATGCTCTTGTACAACGGAGTTAATGTTTTTAACAGCAAAAGAAATGAAACAACTCTATCTTGTACTGTGTTATTGACATTTACATAGTTATCAGGTCCCAAACCACATCATGAATCAGTCGTTCAACTTTTCAATCATGAATGGGGGGAATCACAATGTATGATAAAAACTTAAACATACAAGCGCAAAACTAAATTACTCAGAAGTCACTAATTCATTCTTAAATGTCACATTGCTAGAGGAACTCGTGAACTCCATTAGCACCCTTTCTATTCCATTCACATAACCATTGAAGACTTCTAAATCCTCGGATGAAAAGTGGGTAGGGGGGAAATGTAAAACAAATGTGGGGTGATACTAAAGGGTATCAAATTGCAATTCTAATTACAAATTCTAGAATTCTAACAACAGGGAACATGAATACAATCCTAACACCATTGCATTGAAAGATAATAAAATTAAAGACACCAGTATCGCTAACGCACAAAATCACTCAAAGACAAGGTATACTCACCTTGTATGTGGCACATTCAGTATCCTTTTTAAAAGCTAGTGTTGCAAGGACTCGCTGCAATTCTTTCATGTGAGTGGCTCCCCATGGCGCAAGATATTTCCTAGCATACGTGATAGCTCTCAAATTGTTCTCAGCTCTTACTAATTCTATGAACTCTTGAAGTCTCAACTGGAACTCCAATTTGCTCTGTCGTCATTAAACCAACAGAAATTTGCAATGGTAAATATGATCTGATGCCTTAAGTGTATTTGTGTATTTATTATTAACAAGTGTCATCCTATGAGAAACTCTATTGGCACTGGTGGGCATTTGAGAAAGTCTGGATTTGCATTAGTTTATAATTTTATTTTTATTTTTATTTTTATTTTCAAACTTTAAGCAGACTAAAGACATTTTTATACTAGAGCAATACGGTGGTTATCCTTCTCTTAAATATGAATATTTTGTTGTTGCAGTATGTCTGAGATGATTTCCAATTCTAAATGCATTAAAAGAAATGCCGATTGGTATGAACCCAAAAGCCTAAACCATGACTCAGCCTATGGCACGGTGCACCAACTGTTAAAAAGATCAAACAGCAATATGAACCTTAGACTTCTTCAGCCTTGATTTATTATCAGCACACCATGCTAGGGCAGGTGCAACATCCTTATTTTGCAAAGCATCAATAACCTTTTTTGCTTCTTGGAATACATCAATATCAACAAGATCCTGAGACACCAACATAAGTGTTATTATTGTTAGAATCAATACCAAAAGAAAATGCACATTTCAAACAATCACACATTCGATAACCTTGTTCATTACCTGCAAGTTGCTGCTTTCTGCAAGTTTCACTGCAGTGTCATAGTATGACATCCTCAACATATAATCAACAAGAATCCGCTTCAAGCGAGTGTTATTCCATTCTGGCATGTTTTCCGCATCGGCAGATTCTAAGTGATCAAGACGCGCTCGACACTTTTGAGCTTGTAAATGCTCTGCCCGACTTCCCTCCTCCAACTTTAACATATTTTTTGCAAAAATCCAAATCATGATCATCATAAAACTCATGAAAGGCGAACATAAATTTCCAATTAAGCAACAGCTATACTTAATAACAAACGTAATCAATCATCGGAACAACATGAATCAAAAACCATGCTACAGATCATAACTTCACATAGTAACCCCTAACCACATTACACAGAGTATTATTAAGCACTCCCAATACAAAATTAACTATGCCAATCGATAATACAACGTTTGTTTTTCTTTATCACGCGATTAAACGAAATTCAAATCAAGAAAATTAGGTCAGCAGTTTACCTTTCTCTTGAGCCCTTGCAAGCGGGAGACAAGGGAGTTAAGATGGTTGACGGCGTCATCTGGGGAGAGGTCAGCGGCTTCGTTGACGCCGGATATGACGGCGGACATCTCCTTCTCGACGGCGCGGTGGTTGGCACGGAGGGTTTTTTTGTAGTGCTCGAAAGGAACCCTGAGGAACTGGTGCTCCAGCTTCAGAGACTCTGTCAGTTGGGGAAGGTTCGACGGTGGAGGCGGCGCCGGGTTGAGGGTGGCGGCGATCGGAGTTCCGGTGGCGTTGTTGCCGTTGGGAAGGGAATCCATTTCCATCGGGGAACAATGGAGAGGAAAATAGAATCTCAGATTGCTAAGTGGATTGGATAAACTATGCTTGTACTTCAAAAAATAAAATAAAATTATATTTGCCTTAATTTTACACTTGTTTAATTTCATTAAATTCCCATATGGCTAACTATAGGATTAATTTTTTCTAACACGACCTTAATATCTCAATGTTTTCAATTTCTTTTTGTTATTTAGTTTTCTCTTTAATTTTGATTATTAAATATTTGAATTCAAAATTTTACAATTTATACGAATTATATTCGGTTTTAGTTTAAATAAAATCGTTTCTTATAAAAAAAATAGGTATACTTGATATCACTAAAAAATGTTGTATCACATTGATTTCTTTCCATCGTTGAATATCTATCATCATTTATGAACTAATAACACGTTGCAGACTTTGTTTTCTTAATTAAAAAAACTACATTAACATATAAGCTTTAAAAACAAAATAAACTATAGGAGCACTTAACAACTTTTAAAATTGTAAAAGTTTTATTAGTTAAAATCTCCATGACTAATAATCAAATCTATTTTAAAGTTCAACAAAATTTACTTATATCCTTATATTTAATGTCTATCTACAGTTTATAATGAATAAGGATAAATTTCAAATTTGATCTCTTCAATTCTTTATTTTAAATTTTGATCTCTCTAGTTTTTGTGATTTTAATTTTTAAAATTCTTATCTCTGCGTACGCTTGTTTCTATATTTTATACTTTAACTAACTAAACTATTTATCGATGATACCTTAAATGAATATACTAAAATTAGAGTTCAATTAGATTAACAATAAAACATGTAAAATTGAACATAACAAAACTGTCTATCCAGGCATGGAAAAAAGTTTAAAGTAAACCTTTTGATACAAAAACCATGAGGAGCTTCCCACTACGAAAAACAACACCTCACAAGAGGATCTAAGCTAAATTAGTATTTACATTTGATCACGACACAAAACTGGCGAACCAGGGTAACTAATTTTGGCGAGAGATTTTCCGGTAAAACACTGTTCATTAGTTCATGTTTCAAGCCATGTCAAGGATCCCATTATCAAATACTTGCTTGGAAGCTCTCCAGAAGACGGAGCAAGGTATGTTATCTTCTTTCTGTAAGTTACAAAACAACAATACAAGCATTCATCATAAACTGCAAAATAAAACGAATTATTAAATGCAACGATACAAACCTCTGAATATCAATGTCTGTTACATAAATGAACCCGGCAACATTGCTGCACCAGAAAAGACATGACATGGTAAGAAGACGTACTTGTAGGAACAAGGAATGGAGATGAGGACGTAATATCTCAAGAATGGCCATTTTTTATGTATAGAAGTGTCAGAAAATTAAATAGATAAACAAAGTTTTAAGAATAACCATTTCCATTAAAGCAAATCAAATCATATCGGATGGATAATTTCAAGTAGACTTCAAATTAACAGCATAAAGGGTCACCAGTTTCCATTTGGCCCACACTGCTTATCAAATAATAATCGATACACAAATCTCTCTAGTGTCACCATATCTGTACAAGGGACACTACTCCTCACACATACAAGCAACCACATCACTTTACAACAAAACAAAATGCATGATCAAACTTACTGGCTTCAAAGAAGTTTAAAACTTTATGATTAAAATTGGAACCACAGTTACCTGGAAATGATCTCATCAGGTTCCTTGGCAAATGAGACAGCAAGGACAAGATGGAGCAAATCACGATTTATGTTTACAGGTACAACTCTTGTTGGATCTGCAGCAGGTTCCGCTCCAATTGGCAAGGCTGACCGTGGGGCCTGTGGCCCACCACCAACTCGATAAACAAACAAATCACTAAAATTTGCAATATTAGAATGTGGAGAAAGATCATTTGAAAGGCCATA
The DNA here is from genome assembly GCF_018835915.1 of Vigna umbellata. The sequence continues at coordinate 81,721 of NW_025905164.1, forward strand.
GAAGTATTCCTGTGTCAAAATCAAATGGCAGTAATGTTAAACAGTGTCCAGGGGGAGGAAAGAAAAGAAAACCCTCATCCTACTACACTTTCCAAGGCTAATAAACAAATTGTTCGTATTTGTAAAAGTGATCTACTACTGTCAATATAGTTTTTAGATTGCACGAGAATAGACATTCTAAACACCGACTAAGGGTACATGAATATCGAGGAAGCAGCAAATTTCAAGATAAAAAAAAATAAAAAATTACCAACCGTTTCACTATTTATGTTGACAACGGAAACATCACTAAAATTAACAATCTTTTCGTTTAGATTTTTCAAATCTTCCAGAATACAAAACTACTGCTTGTAACTTAACAATGAATATTTTTTATCCTACATATTTCTGAGCACTTAACTTCCCTAGGCGTAAGAATAATGACGTACTCCTATATTAACAGATAAACTCAGAAGAAAAAGTTTCCCACAGATAACAGACTTTCATAGTTTAAATTAAAATCCTCAAGAATGAAAATAAAAAAAAAAGGAAGAAAAATATAAATTTGAGGTTAACACATGTGTAAGATATTCAAAAGTAGCAGGTAGGTTTACCCTTATCCTGTAACTTCTGGCCTTCTGTCTGACTTTTGCATTCCTAGATACAACTCCACCTGACCTCTGAAGTTTCACAACATCTACTTTGGGCTCACTCTTAAGCACATCTTTGAGCATGCTGCACAATTTTTCCTATAAGAGGTTCAAAGGAATGACTGAGACACTGAGCTTCTACAGAATGCAAGAATTACTAACATGTACAAGGAAAGTATGAAATTTTAAAAATATGATAGTGGGGATCATTGGAACTGTCTCTCAACGCATAACTAATATAGAATATGAAATGATGCAAATGTTAAATAGTACATAGTATATAGATGCAAGGCACACACCTGACCTAAAACCAAGACAACATTGGCCTTGAATGTACGAATTGCATGCAAGAGCAACTGCAACAGACACACACAAGAAGAGAGTGAGCAAGGAAAGAGCACTATAATCAAAATTAGCAGTAAGTTACACGTCGGAATTGTGATTAGTTTAACAATCATAAGGTGAAGTTCACAGGCGAATTACATCATAGCCTACTCCTTCTATCCATCCCATAGTATTTATCACCATGCCCGAAGCTCGAGATTCAGCATTTCCAGTAAATTGTCTCTCAATCATCCCTGAAAGCTCCTTGACAAGCACTTTATACAATTCTACGTTGTTGCTGAAAAAACAAATACATTCAGATTGGATTTTCATTTCCTTAATGTGCTACCAATAATTTAAAAATCTTAAATCAATGAAAGTTCTTATATAATTTTGGCAATGTATGATAGAGGTTACATCAGCTATACCTTGGAGTTGCATGCCCGTAAAAGTATACAAGAGGCATTTCAAGTGGAATACCTTCCACAGGATCAATGGGCATTTCAATTGGAGTGGCAGCAATGCATCCAGGAATTGTTATAGAGCCTTGGCCAATATCCAAGTCAACAAAGGTAGGTTTCCAACCTTGTTTAGCCGCCCAACTAAGAAGCATCCTGGACAAGGTACTCTTTCCAGAATCAGTAGGCCCTACAACAATGACCCTAGGACCCTGAAAAACAAAATTCACATACAACAAGCTTTACAACTTACACATGAAAGAATAGCATCTGAATCTATGATAAAATCACAAACTTTCAAGTCTATCAGCACAATTTACTTAGAATAGAGCATTGTTTTTGACAGTTCATGTTAACATTGAAAATTATAAGTCACACTAAGTAACAACAAAAACTTATCATGAGAAATCCAAGCTTCTAAAATATGTCCATGGCCACAATTTTGGCCCCAACATCAAAGTTTTAAGGGACTCCGCCTCCACAACGAAACCACAACAGTGTCAATAGGATTTGTCAGCAATTTCCCATAATATCAAGGAAAGGGACATAACCACAACCCCGATTTAAAATCTTTTGTCAGCCATCCAGACAATCAAGCAAAAAGCACGAGAAAATACCTGAGAAAATTCAAAATCATCAGGTGATGAAGCTTTGGCACGACTTCTTCTTCCATCCAGTATGGCATGCACATTTACATAGCTTACCATGGGAGTCTGCACTCAAAAAGTTGTATTCTCCGAATCACTGATTTCTCAAATAGTGTCATGTTTATTTTCTTGTTCTTTTCTTGCCATACCAACAAGTTAGAAAGGAAACATTCAATAAGGCTACTACAATGGCTTACCTCATCGGCAGTGTAATCAGTTTCAGTAGCTCCGTCCATTTCAATGGTCGCACCAAACCAAGTAAACACCTGCCACAACACAAAGTAGCATTCCCCTTATCAAAAGAAAAAAGAAAGAAACGTGAACACAACAAAGAACTTGATTAATAGAGAAGTTACAGCGAACTTGAGTCTGGGAGGGAAATTGAGCCAGATTTCGGGAGGAAGCTCGGTGCCGAAAATTTCAGCAGTTCCGTTAAGGAGACGAAGGCGAAGTGGTGCGTCGTTACCCACTTCTATTCTGAGTTCGCTTTCTCTCTCCAATTTCACTTGCTTAATGGTGGATGCAGATCCCGAACCACCCACAGGACCTGCACCACCGTAAGCCATTTTCTTTTCGTCTCTGAAACTCCAATTTCACTTTTTTTCTGCTTCGAATCAAATTGGTATGGCGTTAGGGTTTGCAGATGGGACAGAAAACGAAGGGAAAGGGCAAGAAATAAGAACAGAGAGTATAGGAGTTACTGGAAGAAGATGAAGAGTCTGATAAATTAAGTTTTTAAAATTAAATTATAAAGTTATTACTCTCAACTTTATATTACCAAACACGTTTTTTTTTATTCTAGTAAAAATTTATTAAACTATAATTTTTTATTAAAAATAGTTCTAAAAATAAATAATTATTTAAATTTTACAAATAAATATTAAAGATATGAATTAATTATATTAATTTACAAAATAATTAAATTTAAATTAACTGTTATTAAAAGATAAAAATAAAATATAATTATTTTAGATTAAAATAACAGTTACTTTGTAATTAGTATATAAATATGTATATATACGAAAAAAATTTGAATCCCTCCATATATGTATAAATTATTTAGTATTATAGTATAATATATAATAAACTACTACATATTTATAACTATATTATTTAGATTATATAAATATATTGTATACAATGTGTCGTTTATTATAGTTTTGAATTGGTTGGATCGAAAAAAATTAACTTTTTAAATTAATTTGGTTTACTTGACTCAATTAGATTCGAGTCTCTTTATTTAATTTTTTTATTCAATAAATATAAAAAATAATTTAAATATTTAAATATTATTAGTGAGTTAACATGCTAATTTATTAATTTATGTAAATGGAACAAAATTATAAAATTTCTTATTTACAATAAAGTGAATTGAGTTAACTTGGTTTTAATTGGGTAAACCAACTTGTAAACTAAATTGATTTGCTTTGAATTGACTATGAAATAAATTAGTAGAATAAGAATTTGTTATATAAATGATTTTTGAATAATTTATTGTTTGGCCTTAGATGTGGAACATTCACAAATTTTAAGCTTTTAATATAAATATATTTTTACTAAAATAATTATTAATATAATTCAGTTTCAACATAAGAAAAAAAATAGTATAAAAACTAAAGTTTATTAATTTAATTTAATTTTTTATGAATGATTAAAATAATTATTATGTATATATTAAATAAGAAAAATTCTAGAATTAATTAAGTTTTAAGTCATAAATAATATTTTATATTAATTATAAAGTTTTACATTTTATAATATGTGAATCATGTTAAGATACGAAAACAATAATTAAATTAGTGAAAATAAGTACATAAAAATATAGAAACTTAATTAAAAAATATAAAAAATTTAATACTAATAAATAAAATAATAATAAAAGTTTAATTAAAATATATAAATTTATGAGAGACTTAAAATTTGATTAATTTTTTTATTATATTAAAATTAAAACATTTAACTGTTTTTATAACCTATGAATTTTATAATAAAATAATAGTAAGTTGCTTTAAAAAAAACAAAAAAAAAAATTGTCATTTTCTTTTTCTTTTCATACTAAACAAAAATAAAATAAAACTTATTTTTATTTGGAGTGTATTTTTTGTCCTGATAAATTTAGGAAATGAACTTCAGAGGAGGAATAAGAAGGATTTTGAGTTTACATACAAGACTCTAGCATGAGAATCCTTAACACTAAAATAATATTTGTATCTATTTACAAGAAGTTGAAGTTAAAATGTCATCAAAGTTTCACTAGTAACAAAAATTAAAATCTTATTAGCATGAAAAAAAATATTTAAAATATACATGTATGATAATGTATGTTAACATTTTAAGTTAAAGAATAAAAAATATAATTAAAATACTATTATTTTAAATTTTTAAGTGGGTATTTTTCTTTGTTAAGAAATATTAAAATATCACGATCCTTCATAATATGTGTAATTGTATAAGTACTTAAATGCTAAAAGAATAAACCAATAAATACATATAGTCATATTCATTTAATAAAATTGTAACAAACAAAATGGTTTCTTTTTAACCATGTGTCATAAATTCAAAAAATACATTCATATAATTATAAATTGAATTAGTATATCATTCATCAACCAAATTCAGACTATTTAAAAAGTGTATTTAATGGAACAGCGCATGGAACAAAAAGAAAAGGGAGTGTGCATTAGTATAAAAGAGAGTGTAATCAGTAAAAGTAAAAAAGTTGCTAGTGAATTTCTGGTTAATTGGTCCAGATTATGTGAAAATTTACGAACAACAAAATAAAAGTATTTGAAATGTTATTTACGCAGCCCCATCAATTTTCTTGCTGCACCCGTCTAAGTTTGAAGGAATTTTTTTTCAAAATAAGAATAGGTTAAATGTCTTCGAAAAAGTGAATAAGTGTATTTCAGAAAGATAATGATATTTTGACAATATTTATTTGACAATATTTTAACACCATATACGAATCATTATGTGATTGATTCATGTTAATGTTAATGATTTTTATTATTGATTGTAGAATGGATCAATCACAGAATGATACGTAGATGATATTAAAATGTTATCAAACATCATTATCCTTTCAGAAAATATTTTTAAGGTGTTTTGGAAAATAAAATCAAGAGTAATAGAACACATGAATAAATTTGATGGGTGCAGAATGTAACAACCAAACATTTGTGAGTGTTTCATCCTACACCTCCAACATCTCATCCTGCACCTCCAAAAATTCCATTTTTAACCTTCTGACATCCTGCATCTCCAACCTTTTTAAAATTTTTACTTTTAACTTTTTTTTCTTTCTAATTAAAGACATTTTATTTTCTTCTCTTTTTCTATTAAAGACACTCTACATCACCCTAATAATAATTCTAATTTAATTTAAAATTTAAATATTATTTAATATAATTTTATATTTTAATAATTATTAAAATATGATTTATATTATAATAATAACTATATTAAAAAAATAAAAATAAAATAATTAAAATAAAAATAAAATAATAATAATAATATAAAATTTGACTTAATATATTCAAATATATTAAATTATATTAAAATATTAAAATAAATTAAACAATTATTAAATTGTAAATAAAAACAAAAAATCTTTAACAAAACTTGTTATCGAAAATCTGTTTTTTATTTAAAATTTAATCAATATTTATTTTAACTAAAATATAGCAATTATTATATTTTTATATTTAATAATAGTTTTATTAAAAATTAAAAGTAAAAATAACTGAAATAATATTAAAAATCACATTTAATATATTGTAAATATATTAAATTATATTAAATATTAAACTAAATAAATAATTATTAAAATTAAAATAAAATCAAAATTTTAGAAAAATTTATTTATCGGATATCCATAGCCGATTATAAATTTATCGGACGTCAATATCCACTAACGTTTCTAAATTTTACTTTTTATTTAAATTTTAATAATCTTTAATTTAATTAAGATATGAATAATAATTAATAAAATTAAATGTGATTTTTAATATAATTTTAATTAACTTTTACTCTTATTTTAGTTATTATTATTTACTTATAAAAACTATTATAAAAAATAAATCATATTTTAATAATTATTAAAATATAAAAATATAATAAATAATGCTATAACTTTAATTAATTAAATACTTGATTAAATTTTAAAAAAAACAAAACTGATTTTCGATAACAAATTTTTAAAAATTTTGTTTTATTTACAATTTAATAATTGTTTAATTTATTAATATTTTTAATATAATTTAATATATTTGAATATATTAAGTCAAATTTTATATTATTATTATTATTTTATTTTATTTTTATTTTAATTTTTATTTTTACTTTTTAATATAGCTATTATTATAATATAAATATATTTAATAATTATTAAAATATAAATTTATTAAATAATATTTAAATTTTAAATAATATTACCAATATCTTAAGGTGGTGTAGAGTGTCTTTAATAAAAAAGAGAAAGAATAAAAGATAGTTATTAAAATATCTTAATAAGAAGAGAGAAAAAGTTAAAAAGGTTGGAGGTGCAGGATGTCAGAAGGTTAAAAATGAAATTTTTGGAGGTGCAGGATGAGATGTTGGAGGTGTAGGATGAAACACTCAACATTTGTTGGGTTTGGGTGGATGTTAAAGTCATCTCACCGCAGCTTCTTCTCGCACTCCATAAATTTATTTTAAATTCACTGTTTTTTACTTCTAAAAAAGTGTAAAAATAAACTTTTTTAATATTGGGAGTGCAGATATATATCTATACATATATCTATACTAGATATAGACTAGAGATACATATCGACGATAGAGATATAAGTATATATATATATATATAAATAATGATAGTTAATATAAATTTTTTTCAAAATATTTTAACATAATAAATATATCACTTTTCCATTAAGTTTAAAGTACATCAGTACAATAATAATTAAATAATGAACATTATTAAAATAACATGTGTACTGACTGTATTAAAATATTGTCAAAATTATATATATCAAAATACTCTTCTTCTTTTTTCATACGAAAACTATCCAAACACAAAGAAGAATGGTAAATTGCATGAGTCATAATTTTCATGCACGATTAATTGATGAACATCCTTTTTATTTATTTTATTGTTTATAGTTTATTTCATCCATGAAGCGACATTTCCCCCTCTTAAATCAAACTAAATTATGATAGATAAAATAAAGAACTTAATATTATATTAATTAATAAAATGACATAACATAATGTGTTGTTATTAGAAAGTGAAATTTAAGTCTAATCTAATAGTGGCCTGACAACGGGTAAAAACAGAAATGTCTATTTAGAACTTGCTAAGATAGACTTTAACCATGTTAATAGTTAGACTTTAACCCCATAAAACTGGATTATAAGGTAAGATTTGTATCTCCCTTATTTTATATACTTATTGTTACAAGGTGGGGGTATAAAATTATTGTATATGTTTTTGGGTTGATAAGGAAACAGTTAGACGACATCTTGAGCATTTTGTGTATAAAGATATGGGAGACACAAACGTTTGAGTAGGGACATGGCAGACACACTCATGTAGTGCCCACAGTTTATAATTTCAAAACGTGAATCTGTGTTACCAAACATTTTGATGACTCGGAGTAGGAGCTATTGGCAATGTTAACATTGTAACAACTTGGGACTATCAGAAATATTTAATAAAATGTAATTTATACAAGACCAGTATCTTATATAAGATTTTCATGTCAAAAACTTATGATTTATAGGCATATATTTAGATATATAATGTTTTTGGTGAAAAAAATGAGATTTAAAAATCAAATATATGCAATGTTTAATGGAGTTCCATCCTATTTTGAATGGAGTTGACCATTTTTTTTATCCTGATCGTTATATTACACTCAATTAATATATATAATTGTTTTTATCATATAAATTATAATAAACTCATAATGTTTACAAATTAAACTTAAGCTATAATATATAATTTTAATTATACCAAACATAATTTCTTACAACGACTACAACAAAAATATATATTAAATGTTACTTTTTTTTCTAATATGTTTTACAAAATATAATACAAAATATTTTTTAACTTCACATTGTTTAATATTTTAATTAATTTAATTTAGAGTGCAACATGATTAGGATATATATATTTTTATACTCAATACATTAAACATAATTTAACTACCATATAATTTTTCATGAATTCTTGTACTTTTGAATTGTGATAAAATAAGGTTAAATGATTTTTTTATCACGTTAAATATTTTAGAAGTGTCACACACAACATATGTATAATATATACTGTAAATTAAATAAAATACTTTCACATTGAAGAGGAATAACTTGTTGAAAGAGATTTATACTTGATAAAAAGAAATTAGAATTTTAGTATAAAGTGAAATGATGCTAATTTGAGTAATAAGTTAAAAAGAAAATAAAAAATAATAATACTTTTGACATGTATAAATTTTTTATAATCGTTTATTTATTATTATTTTTTTCTTTTAAAAAAATAAAAGACTTGCTTTTTTATAATTATTTTATTTTTATAATATGTATTGTAAATATATGTTTTCCTGTCAATATATAAAATAATTTTGTAAAACATGACATAAATAAGACAAAGATTTTGTAACAGTAAATAAAGTAAATGTAAAAGTGTCTGAATAGTATATCTGTGCACTCTTTGTCTGAGAAGTGAAAGGAAGATTTATAATCTTTTTCACCAATCATAATGCTCCGTCAATCGTGCCCATGACCCCCACCAACATCAATCACCGTTCTACCATTCTTTTCGATTTCTAAATAATTCAATTTTTTTTTATAATGATACTTTTATAATATTTTTTAACAATGTTTTAACATTATCTACGTGTCATTATATGATTAGTTTATGTTGATGTTTAAAATTATTATTATTAATTGTGAAGTAATTTTGGACCAGTCATAAAATGACAATATTATCAAAGAATATTATCAAACTATCATTATCTTTTCTTAACCAGTTACAATACATATATTCTTTTTTGGGTAAAAATAAATTATATACTATTTCTTCTTATAATCCGAAATCTTTTAATAACAAAACATATAACTGATTATAAATATTACTTAAAATATTTCTTACAAATATAAATTGGCGTTCATTAAAGGGTTAAATATGTTTTTAATCCCCAAACTATTGGCCGTTTCTGGTTTTCATCCCTCTTTCAAAATAAGATACAATTTGGTCCTCATTCTTTTCAAAATTTTGGTTTTAGTCCTCGAAAACTAACACCATTAAAAATGTGGTAGTTTTCGAGGACTAAAACCAAAGTTTCGAGAACTAAAACTAGAGTTTCGAAAAGAATGAAGACCAATTTGTACCTTATTTTCAAAGAAGGACGAAAACCAGAAACGACCAATAGTTTAGGGACTAAAAACATATTTAACCCTTCATTAAATGATTTAATAATATATATATATATATATATATATATTTTTTTTTTTTAAAATATGAAGTTTAGATCTAACTAATAATACTATAAAATCAAATTGTAAAGTTAAATTTACATTTATTTATATATTTTAAATTAGACTATATTTTAAATTAGTTTTATGTGAATGACATGATACTTTCAACCATATCTATTTAGAATGAATAGAAAAATTACAGCAAAAAAAATTGAAACATGGAATCCATATCCATTCTTTTCCTGGTGGTGTTGTTCTTTCATGAAACATAATTATGCGTGGCATAACCTTTTAAATTTGGTACCTTTTGTTATGTTAATAATAATAATGATTAGGGTGAAAATGATTCCTCTTGCAGCTGGTGCATGATGTCCACAATCATTCTTTCTGTTTATTTTTGTAAATTTTATATTCAATTTGTTGAAGAATAAAATACCCATTTTCAAATAACCTTGATGTTTCGTTATATTATAAATTAATTAGAGTCAGTTGAAAAAAAAAAACTGTAGTTTGTTCTCCTTTCTATCTTATCATCCAATGTTAATACTATTATATGTTCTAATTTAAAAGTATGTTAGATAATGTTGTTTGGTTCAATTAAATTATCTACTATATTATTTGTTTTGAAATTTATTTTTTGTATGATTTTTTTTTAAATATTTTATAGAATTATAAAAGTAAAATGTATTTAAATTATTTTGATAGATGTGAAGCTATTATATTTATAAAAAGAAAAAAAAACCATAACAATAGTTAAAAGAAACTGTGGGTTGGTTTTCGGAATTATTTATTTATTCCTTCTAGTTGATAATTTTGTCTTCAAAACTATTTTTTAATTTCGTTATAATAAAAATTTGTCTTTACAATTTTCTTTTTATATTCACATATATAACGAAAAATTCTTAATTTTAATTTTGTTGATAGATTAGTTACTATATCTCATCTATCATCTACTTTGAAACTTAGACTTCCTTTCTATTTTTAAAAGATGCATAAAAAAGTATAGAAAGAAGACAAATAATATTCGGTAAGATCTTCTTAAAATTAATTTTCTTATTTTTTAATAATTATTTGTATAAATATTTATGATTTTTTTAAACAATGATTTTTTTTTCGGATGAAAACATTTGACATCATTGTAGTTTTCTGTGAACTATAATCCGATAAAATTATTTATTTTTAGTAATTATGTTAAAATTCATGTTTATACTAATTTTTGAGAGTGTAAATTTTTATATTAACGATGTACTAAAATTACAATTTCATTTAAAAAACTATATTTACAGTTTTTTTCCTACTATTTGTTAATATAAAATAATAATTTATTACAGTTGTTTCCCACTTATTGTTAATATAAAATAATAATTTATCAAAATCAACTGCATTTATAATTTTTATTTATCAATATTTCATATTTGAATCATTCTCAATACACATGTTAAAAATTACGATCAATGTATCACGATAAGGCACAATTAAAATATGTATTATGATACTAAAAATACACCAATATAAACAAGATGTTTTTCTATTATTATTTATTATTATTTTTCACGACACTTTCCTTTTCTATATTTAATTTTAGACATTATGTATCTATTTCATGAAATGGTAGAGAGCTATATATTTGAATTTAAATGATATTGATATAATGTAAATATTATTTATTTAGTCATAAATTATTACACATAATTAGATAGTTAATCTAAAACTAAATACTTGCAAATTTGTTTGTAAGGTAAGTTTATGTAATTACTTAAAAGTATAAAACACAAATGATGTTGGAAAACAGTTAAATTCGATACTTTCTTTTTATTGGGTTGACGAATATGTATATTAAAATAAACCAAAGCTCAAGAGAAAGTGGAGAGAAGAAGCATTAAAAAAAGGTCAAAAGAAATATTAAATAACAATCTTAACATCATTATAATGATTAACTTTATTCATCCTTGAAAATAAAGTTGCATCATCGTCCAAGAAAAAAAAGGTTCTAATAATATCAGTATGCTCCATATGCATGGTAAAGCTGAGGATTTAAGCTTTTGACTGTATTAAAAAAACACTTTGTATGATAAATAAATTACATTTAACATATAACCAGACCAACTAATCTGGTTTAAGGTGAATGCCATTTTTTAATTTTAATCTTTATTATAAGTATTTTAGTTTCAAGTTGTTCAGTTATATATATATATATATATAAAAGTTTGTTAACTGTAATCAAAATTTAGTTAATAGATAACTTTTTATTCATAAATAAAAATATACTTTAAATATATGAATATTTTAATAATTTTATTATTAATTTAAAATAAAAAATAAATAAAAAATAAATAAAAAATAAATAAAAAATAGAAATAATTCAAATATTTTTAATTTTAAAATTTAGAATTCATACTGTATGAATATATTTTTGTCAATTAAAATTTAGTATACTTTAAAAGATTTTTTTAGGTCGAGATTCAAATCCCTTCTCGTCCATAACCGGCCAAAAAAGAGAATGATTTTTTCTTTTGGATAAGAAAATCATGATCGGACTAATAGACCTAAAGTTATGGAACTTGTGAGTAGTATGTAGAAATGAAATAACCTTACTGTTTTATTATCCTTTATTAAATCAATATAGTATAATTTGATTGATTGTTTTAGATTCTATAATTTTATTTTAAACATATTTTATTCCTAAAAAAATATCTCAAAAATGAAAATAGAAAAAAACATTTAAATCGTATTAAACCTAAATTCTCAACCAATTTAGAACTATATATCAGAAATATTAAGTAATTTTTACATAAGTTATTAAATTCAACTTCTCATATAATAATTATTTTTGATGAAAAAATACATATGGTTTTTAAAATTCTCGATCAACTTACACAAAATGATTTTAGCTTGATAAATAATTTTTAATTTGTGTTTGATATACAATTGCCATCCTGTTAGATTGAAGTTTGAACATAATTGTCATCAATGCGAGATATTTGTGGTCTATAATTTCACCTTTAAAAAAAAAGTGATTTATTCTCTTTATTTTTTTCCATCAATATATATAAAGAGAATTGCATGTAAATTGCGAATTTTTTTTAGTATACAGCACAGTTGAGTTTTATTATCTAAACGTATTTATTTCAATAATATGATTTATTATTTATAATCAAAATTCGACTTTCAGTTTCGGACCGAATTCTGAATTTTTTTTTTCATGGAACTGAAATTATAGACAATTTTAAAAACTAAAAAGGAATAATTAAAATAATCATTATTTTATTGAAATAATAAAAATATAATAATAATCTAATTAATATAAAGTCTATCAAATTTGGAAGATTAAGTTAGAACACCGAATTGTAACGTTTTGTTTTCTTTTAACTACGGACCAAAACCGAAAGCCATTCGGATAAATATTTGAATCAATAAAATCTTATCTGTTCAAGCGTGCTAGTTTAGAAAAAAATAATTAAGTAAATTAAAAATAATTAGAAAAGTTAAAGTGTGGGCCCCAGTAATGAAACGACAGTGGAAGGCTGCGCATGATCCAACCGAAGAACGCTCCTATCTTGGACCGCACATTCCGCGCGGCATACGAAGCTTTTGAATTTAATTTCATGACCCTTTTGCCCTTCGTCTTTTCCCAATATTCCCACTCACTGCTTCACTTCCAATGCTCTTCACACTCCTCATTCTTAATCATTAAATCTCAATCTTTAAGGCAAAATCATTAATTTCCCATTTCAATTCCATTTTTCAAATTCACTTTTCATACCAATCATATTATCGGTTACAATTTCTCAGTCAAACCTTCGTTTTTGTGTGTAATTTTTCTTAACTCCACAATTAAAAACCTCTGCTTCCTTTCAATTTCGAATTGTTCGTCTGCGCAATCTTCTTTTACCGTTTGAAACCCTGTGAGTTCCTCTCTCTCTCTCTCTCTCTCTCTCTCTGTATATATCTTGTGTTTGGACATTTTTTTTTTCTTTTTGTTGAGTTTGTGTCTCCTGGGAAAGTTGATAAAGGACAATTGGAATTGGAAAAGTTGGTTTCACTTTTTCTCCACCTCACTCACGTCAGCAAAACCCTGAATTTCAGGTTTTCTTTCTTTTAGGGTTATGCAATTCAGGCTTTATGGAGCAAGGAAACTGGGCACACGACTGTTTCCTTTCTGTTTTTAGCTTTTCTTTATTCTTTTCTGAGTAATTTATGAGAAAATTGGATGGTTTTAGGATGTGGGTCTGCGATAATTCGTTTTCTTTTGTATGGTTTATGGTGTTGTTATTGTTTACTTGATGGAATTGATTAATAATCGGACCATGTTTGTCGTATGAATCCAAGAAACAGGGTTTTTGTTTGTAACGGGCAAGGTTTGGGTTGAGGATAATGTCGTCTTTTCGTTCACTGCATCAGTTTGGTTGTTGGCTGGATGTATTCTTACTAATTAATTAATAATGCCTGGTCGTATCCGTTGCGTTTTGATATTTTTTGTTTAATTTTTATTTTGAAAAAGTGAACGTTGTTGAAATCAAATAATCGGTGTTTCTCTTAGATGTAACGTGTTTCTGCTACTCCTTAGTGTGATCTTCTCCTTTCTTCTGTTTTATTCTCCTTTTCCCATTGGTGGGTTTGCGGCACTGGTTTGTATAATCTTGTTTTACTTTTTTATTTTTCTGTTTTGCTTTTCTGTAGTAGGCTGTCATCTGCCTTGGTCCTGGAAATCTCCGGAAGCTGAGATTTGATGAGCTTGTGGCAGTGATTGTAGGGAAGGTTTAACGCATGAAGAAACTATTCTTTTTCAAATCTTCTGCGTCTAGCAGTGGAAATAACAATGCAACTCCGCCGAAATCAACAAATAAGCAAAAGGCATGGGATTGTGTTTCCGAGATTGGAATGAACAATCAAGCTTACGGTAAAGCTGATGATTATTTCCAGAGCTCCAAGGGCTTGTTCTCCAAAACTCGAAAAAATGTTTCTGATGATCAGAGTTCTTCTGGTGTTCCAGATCTTAGAAGGAGCAGGTCACTGTCGTCATCTGCTTGCCAGTTCAGAGATCCAACCAGGTCTCCTTCAAGTAGCATTGTTAGTGATCCATATCATCAATTTGAGCGTTCATCTCGGTGAGACTTGATAACCTAACTTTTGAAGCATATTGTTGACTGAACTGAAGCTTATTCCACGTTGTATTGGCTACATTTTGCACATATTTATTTTGGTTGAACTTTCTGTGTGTATATATCAGTTGTCAGGCTCCTAACTATGAGAAACAAAAGCGGGACAAGACAACCCAAGGTTCTTCTGTCCAGAATTCGCACAGATACGAGAGACCTGGGTCTACCAGTTCTTCAAGATCCCATCACGAGTCATCTGGGAACTCATCCACTTGTTCCAGCAACATTTCAAGTAAGGTTGTTGATCGTTACATTGATGGAGAGCAGCATCCGGAGGAAAGTAGGCCCAGGAACAATTCACAAAGAAATAATAGTAGACATGGGAGCTATGGTATGAAGCTTCCTCCAAAAGTTCAGCTTACAGCACCTAATTCACCAACTCAGGGAATCAAAGACAAACCAAGGGTTCATTCATTTAGGGAAGCTAAAGTTCCACGCCATCGGTTCTCATCCCGAGATTGGGCAGAAAATTGTGTTGGACCAGAGTCCCCGAGAAGTCTTGCAAAAAATGTGATCGAGAGACTTTCTCAGTCCTGTGATATCCCCAAGACATGTTCGCAGAATGTTAACACTGATAATCCAATCACAATTGAAGATATATATTCTAGATCTGTTAATGGACACTATGACTCTGATTTTGATGATACTCGGCCTAAAAATAATTTGTTGGATGAGCCCTACAGAATGACAAATGGCTATCATGGCATCGATGGCAATTTTGAGGGTTTAAGCTGTGATGAACCTGAAGAGGATGCGGATGCAGACCTAATAAGAAGATCAAAGGAGGCTGAGGAGAGGGTTATTCTTCTTTCAAAGAAACTGGAACGAGAAAGCTTTTTTCCTGATGGTAGTTATGATGTGTCAGTACTGATTAAGACAATCAGACATCTACTAGAGGAGAAAATAAGTTTGGCTCTGGAAGTTTCAACCCATCTAAGGTCTCAAATTTCTGACAGAGTCTCCGCCAGAGAAGAACTTAGCCGTGTCAAAACAGAACTTGATTATCGGACTCAGAGACTAGAAAAAGAAAAGAATGAGATGCAGTCAGCATTGGAGAAGGAATTGGACAGGAGGTCAAGTGACTGGTCGTTTAAACTTGAGAAATACCAGTTAGAGGAGCAAAGGCTCCGTGAGCGAGTTAGAGAGCTTGCGGAGCAGAATGTGTCACTTCAAAGGGAAGTCTCCTCTTTAAGTGAGAGGGAAATGGAAAGCAAAAGTGTGATGGCATATACTGACCAACAACTCAAGGCATTGACTGATAACACAGAGATAATGAAAAAGGAAATTCTGGGTTTGCAGCAAAATCTATTGGAACTACAAGAAAAATATAAGGTATCAGAAGAAAACAGGGATTGTATCCTAAGAAATTTTGAAGAGAAGGAGAAGGAGTGCAAGGAGTTACACAAGTCTCTGACAAGGTTATTAAGAACTTGCAGTGAGCAAGAGAAGACAATAACTGGATTACAAGATGGGTTTAGCGAGGAGCTTCATAAAACCCAACCCATGGAGAGTGCTGACAAGCACACTGCAAAAATGCGAATGGAGCAAATGAGATTGACTGGAGTGGAACTTGCCTTGAGAAAGGAGTTGGAGTCTTGCAGGTTTGAGGCAGATTCTCTTCGCCATGAGAATATAATGCTCTTGAATCGGTTGAAAGGTGACAGGAAAGAATGTGTTGCTACTACTTATAGACTAGATAAAGAACTATGGGCCCGCATCTACTGCCTTCAGAATCAAGGCCTAACAATGCTAAATGAAAGCACATACTTGTGTTCAAAATTACTGGAATTCGTTAAAGGTAAAGGAAACCATCTTCGCCAAAATGTCCAGCTGGATCAAGAAGTGATTGGAAATGGTTTAGATGGGCAATTTATTGTTGAATCTGAAACTAAAATTCAGGGGCTCAAAAGTGGCACTGAGGGTTTAGCAAGGAGTTTGGAGACGATGTCTTCTTTGTTGAAAGATAAGTCAAATCCATTGACTTCCAAATTTCAATCAGAGTGTATAGAGGCTGGTAAACTAGCCATGATAAATGATCAATTATCTGAGGTAAATTTCTTCAGAAAGTTTTAATGGAATTAAATTGTGAAACCTCTGTTCTACTGTCTGCGTGTTGATTTATTTTAAATCTGTTTTACATAATTTGTTCATTGAAAATTCATGTCGATTATGTTGATACTTGTATAGGATACATTAAGAACTGAACTTAAAACAGAATGTTTGTTGACGAGCTTATTAAGAGAGAAACTGTACTCTAAAGAGCTCCAAGCTGAGCAGATGGAAGCTGAACTTGCTACAGCAGTGAGAGGAAACGACATACTTAGATCTGAGATGCAAAATGCTTTGGATAATCTTTCAAGCTTAACTCACAAGTTGAAGGACCTCGAACTTCAGGTTGGTCTAGCCTAACCCACAAGAGTATTGAAATTTGTTTATTAAACTCATCTAATGAATGTTTATACATGGTGGCATGTCGTTATTGTTGTCTTGTGGGATAACTGGGTAGTTTTTTCAATTCCTATTACTTAAGCCTGTTAACCAATCTCCTGGAAAAATTGTTGAGGCAGATGTTGAAGAAAGATGAGAGTAGAAATTGCCTTCAAAATGATCTGCAACAGTCTAACAGGGAATTGACAATGATGAGAGGAAAATTGCCCAAAGTGACCGAGGAGAGAGATTATATGTGGGAGCAAGTGAAGCAATATAGT
Organism: Vigna umbellata; assembly: GCF_018835915.1. The sequence goes on from NW_025905164.1 coordinate 99,104, forward strand.
GAGCAGAATATGCTGTTGAAAGCAGAGGTCAATGTATTGAAGAAGAAGATAGAGACACTTGAAGAAAACAACCTCGAGAAGGAAGGTCAAATATCCATCTTGCAAGACTCTCTTGCCAAAAGATCCTTTGATGATCTCCTCGGGAGTCCCGAACATAAATTTTTCGGTACAAAATTACTATAATAACTTGTTTTCTCATAGGCCTATTTCATTGTTCATAGTTACCAACATCTGTGAATGAGTTGGTTTTTTTTTTATTGTTGCTCTTTTTCTATAGTTTCTTTCACAGCGTTTTTTCTTTACATATATATGTCAAGTGTAAGATCGGACAGAAAAATTAAAAAATATAAGGTTCCGTTTTCCCCAATTCCTCGGGGAATCATCTTGTTACTGATTGATGCTCACATGAAAATTAGTCTCACATGAAAATCACATATTGAATTAGAAATAAGTCAAGTCAACTTATTTTTTAATAAACCAGAAATTTTGTAATCTTTAGGTAGATTAAGTACTTATCTTACTTAAATATATTTTCTTTTTTTAATTTATTTTATATATTTATTATATATAATCAAAATGTATAAACCATAACTCATTTATTTATAATAGTACAATTTAAGTGTTTATTTCTTTCACAATATTTCTAGTGAAATTAATGTGTCAACCTAATTGAACAAACAAATAAATTAAGAATCTGAATAATTCAATAGTTGATAAACAATAATATAATATTAAAAAAAACAAATTATCATCTCACATAATCGAAAAAAAACAATTTTAGTAAAAAATGAAAAAAATAAATAAATAATTATTTACGGGGTATTATAGATCTAACTTATCTCCAATTTGATTTATATATATCCATATTTTTGAAAAAACTTTTTTTTTTCAAAGCAATTGATTCAAATAGTTCTATCGTGGTATTCTTATTAAACAAAAGACTTAATTATTTGTTTGGTCTTTATTTTTTGACGGAAAATTTCTAAATTAACCCTTATTTAAAAAAAAAATTCATTTGCGTCTTCATTTTTGAAAAGTACTTCAATTATTTTTTTTTTTTAAATTACTAACCACAATAACATCCTTTTTTTTTATCAATTAGTGATAAATCAATATCTTAACTTTAATTTAGCTTTTAGATATGTTTTCTGATTCAAATTAGTCATATTTTTTTTTTAAAAATGAAATAATATTGTTTCTATACAAATTGAAACAATTAACCTATTATATCAGAGTATACAGATAGAAAAATTAAAAAAATTATAAATTGATTTGCAACATGCATTTTAGTATTTTTTTTAAAATAACCTAATGATAATGATAATATTTTTACAAAAATTAAAACACGATTGAAAATGAAGACCAAGTGGATCATTAAGTCTAAGGAAAATTAATATCTTTGAAGCTCTGTCCATAGAGTTTTTCTATCACACGTCATGTAGTTGAAAGTCTATAAAAGAATAGATAAACAACAAATCAAGAAGAATGAATATATTGAAAATCAAAGTGGCAAGCAGACTTTTTGTATTTATTCTTTCAACAGAGGACGCATTCGTAACTATCACCAATTATATAATTAAATAGTTTTTAATTTGGCACACGAGGAAACAAAAAAACGGTGATGGAAACTACGTCGAAAATACTAAATCATGTCCAGATTTCTTCCAGCACCAAGAACACATGCAACACCATTCTCATTGTTAACATTATAATATCAAAAACTTAAATAAACATACACTTTTCTATTTTTCTAACAATATAATTAAACTTGCAATGCACACTATGAATCTAACCTCAGATTGTGGAAAGAAGTAATAGATCCTGTGAAACATGGAGCATGCACAAATGAATAGAACATAATAAGGCACTTGCTTACTTATTACCACAAAGTCCAAAATTCAATATTTGTATATACCATCTTTAAGTCTACATACAAATAATCCCATATTTTTAAATAAGTAATCCTTGTTGATGGTCCAAATAAGAAGAACTATAGAGATGCAGCTTTCCAGAAGTCAATTGGCATCCTTTGCTGAACCCAAAGAAAAAGTGTAAGCATAAGAACATAGTAATAATGGTACTTACAAATCAAATTTATGCAATGCTCACTACTAGAATCCATGCCTGCATATAATAAGTTCATGGCTACAGATACATGTTAGAAAACTACCTTGTCAATTGGCATTTTCTCTCTAACTGAATCAACAAGTGATAAATCAATATCAGATACTACAATGCCTGTAGACAAACGATCTGAAAAAGGAACACAAAGCCAATCATGGAATTCAGCAAACTTTGGTTTAAACAAAAGAAATGTTGGTACTGCAAGAAACTACATCAAGCAAATTTTTGTACTGTAGAGTTTTTTACCTGGTAATCGGCCAACAATTGTCCCCCATGGATCGATGATTAATGTGTCACCATAGCTTTCTCTTTTATCACCATGTTTTCCTGTTTGAGCAGCAGCAATGACCTGATAGTTCATTTATCAAACCACATTTATATAAGAAAATGGAAAGAGAAAAGAATAGTTTAAACATATTTCCTCAAATAACTTGCAAGTTTCTTGTTCTAATCATAACAAATGCATTAAAGCAAAAAGAAAAGCTATGAATATGGAAATTATAACTGGTTTGTGTGAAGAATTTAACTTGTTCAATCCAATGATTATACCTTCAGCACACTTCAGCTGATGGAAGGATAGTATGTTAAATGCAAAAATGAATTCTTACATAACATTGAGTCTCAATTGCACGGGCACGAAGAAGAATCTCCCAGTGTGCAGCACCTGTAACTTTAGTGAATGCTGAAGGTACCAACAGTACCTGCATGTTGTAAAACGAATGAAAATCTTACATTCTAGACAACCAAATTTAATCAAGAAAGTCATATTTCCACTCATTACCTGAGCTTCATGTTGGAAACGTAACAACTGGTACATCTCAGGAAATCTCAGATCATAGCATACACTTAGCCCCAGACGCCCAATAGGACTGTCTACTGCAACAATATCATTGCCTGAAAACACCAGGAAGATGGATTTTCACATGAAAACATCATCCTTCATTGTTCATATCATACTAAGTGTGCTTATCTTCTCTGGCAAACACTCCCCACTCCCAGTTTCACCACAAAAAAGGACTAATTCTGCTCTCCATTTTCAGTAAGAGGAAATGAAGTTGAAGGAAACAAATATCACATACAATTGAAGGAAAAGTGTATAGTTGGAAATATAATCAGAATCACATGACTAATACTAATCATGTTCCTTGTTTTTTCACTTGTTCTTTTTAGGAGGAAGCAGGCACATGAAAATTTACACTCAGGACTAAGCAAAACAAAGGCTCGTTAATCTTCAATACTTAGTAGAGAGAGTAAATATCCAACCTGGTTCTGTAAAACTACTTTCTTTATATACCCTTCCACCAGGAACATCTACATCAAACCTTTAAATAAAATAAAGTAAAAATTAAATATCAATTGTTTATACAGCCACAATAGCACAAACAGAAAGCAGAAAATTTTCTCAATTAGGGAGGACGTACCCACACAAACTATATATATATCTAGGAGTTGATAAACAATCATATACATTATTAATAGTTGCAAGTATTATGAGTCACCGATCTTACAGGTGTATCTTTCTATAAGAGCTTCTAATTTTCCCAGTCTCATCTACTATAACGTGAGTATTACACAAGTGTTGAGGATCAGATCCTTTCTCTTGGAAGCCTCCAAGTGACAACCAAATGCTGGATTCTCTGTAGTGCATTAGAACATGTAAAGTATTCACATTTTCCACAAAAATGAAAAAAAAAAAAAAGAGAGAAGACAAATTGTTCACACCCATGAGGAGTCTTAAAGTGGATTAAGAACTCAGAAAAGCTAAGTAAACTCTACTATGGGTGACCTGGTGCCCTCTGGAAACCATCATGTTGGTTACAAAGGCCAAAGGCCCTACAATCCTCAATCAAAGAGGGTTTGCAAACAATTGGTTGTTTGGATGAATCACAATTGAAGAGTTGAAATATGAAGAAAATGAAGAGATGGGTATAAGTATGACCTGGCCAAAGAGCAATACTGGTTCATAATTGGTCCATCCAATGGTTGAGCAACACTAACACTGTCCCCATCCTTGGTACCCACATAAGAGAAAGCCTCAGGAAAGCAAAGCAATTTGGCTCCAGCTGAAGCTGCTTCCTTTGCACACCAAACCCAATACTCAGTATTCAAAAGAAAAACAGTACAAAGGAGGATATAAAATAGAAGAGAAAAATATGAGAGAAAATAAAGGGAACCCAGAAAAGAAAATATGGAAAAGAAGAAAACTTTGACAAGGCGAGAGCAGGTGGCGAAATTGGCGGCGAGGTCGCTGACGGATGTCATCTGGGCCGCTGCAACTCGGAGTGAGTTAGGAGAAGGCATGGCCATTGTTGTTGACGGAAGTGAAAGTGATGATTTGATAATGGGAGAGGCGAATCCTCCAATAGCACTAGTTTGCACACAATGCATATGCATTACATTATGTTACAACATCATACATCAGCCAATTCATCGGACAAATATCTTTCCATATATACTACTTAGTATGTCTTGGTTCCAGAGAAATTCCTTTTTATTTTATTTTAGAACACTGATAACAGTAATTAAATTATTTTCTTCTTAAATGTATTTTTTAAGGTTGAAATATTAATTAGAAGTTGAAAAATCAAATATGAGTATTATGAAATGGAGAAAATATTATTTTTTCTCACAGTGGTTTGGCAAAGAATAGCCTTTGTTCATTATTAACTTTTATTGAAAACCTAATTTACTGTTGTCCTGGTTAAGTTTTCATTTCTCAACTGTATCTCTTATTGCAAAATTCCATTTACACATCTACTTTTTGTGAGATAATATTAAATGATAATCCTATCTGCTTTAATCTTAAAATAAATTTTCAGTTTATAAATAAACCTTAACTTATTTTATATTTTTAATAAATAATAGTACTTCTTTTATTTCGTATTAAAAAACATCATATTCTTTTATTTTGTTTTAAAAAGCATCATATTGTTTCAATTTTTTTTAAAAACCACAAAAAATAAAATTAAAATTTTTATAATATTGAAAATATTTTTTTTTAGAAAAAACAATAATTTAATTGTAATATATAAAGATATTATAAAATTATAGTGTTACACAAAAAAATATCTTCTATAAAAAAATTAAAAACTCATCTTATCTCTAATTCATGTGTGATCTTTATATATTTTCTCGTATCGAGACACGTATATCTCAAACACGAGACTATATATGAATAATCTAATATCGCAAAATGACAGTAGGTAACATGATAAACACATCAAACAATAAATCTTATTATGATATACTTAAAACCTATAATTATGATACCTTTTATTAAGAAAATGAACTTTTAACTTAAAACTAATTTTACAAAACTATCTTATGGACTAATCAAACATAAATTTCTTACTAATTTAAGCATTTTTAACTTCAACTATCAAATGCAAACATTATTTACATATGGAGAAACCATTTTACTTAGAAAAATTGATCCATAAATTTCAAATATGGTAACATCTCATTAATGTTAAAAATAGGATCAAAAATATCATTTGAAGACTTACTTGCTTATATAAAATTAAATTTGACTCATTATATAAGTAGTAAATAGCTGAATGTCTCCAAAAATACTGACACATAACTATTATTATACTTAGAGATGGAGAAATTAACAAGTACATGACTCTCATATTGTGAGACACTTGAAAGGTAATTTATAGAATTTGTACAGAGACAACAAGACAAAAAGAGAAGGATAACTTGATCTTGCTTTTTTTTTCTACATCAATTATTCATGTATGATATATCAAGTTGTTATTCCTAAAATAGTGTACCTAAATTCATATGTATTCTTTTTTGGACGTGAGCTCATGGATCTCTAAAAAAGAAATATTTAATTATTATCAAATTATTCATAAATATTTTATCTCACACACAATATATAAATTATAATAACATTGTGAACTAAGAAACTCAGAAATTAGTTGGCTAATCTACCACGTAGGTTTTATTAGAAAACTTTATAAAATGAACTATAAAAATCTAATTTATCCATATCTATACACTTTTAATTATGTGATTTTTTAAAATTTTTTCTCTTTTAATAATGTGATTTTCTGTATTAAGATGGTATGACAATATTTCGGTAAAAAATAAAGTGTTTATTAGTCACAGCTAATGAAATCCAAAAGGAAAACATACAAGCTCAATATAATAAAAAAAAACTTACTGCAAAACAATACAAAAAAGATATCATCTAAAACTCTAAAAAAAAAAATACACGCGTTACGATTTAAACTTAATGTTAGAGTAATTATATCTACTTCATGAAATAACGCTATTTAACCAATCACAAATACAAATTAGAGTTTGCAACATTTTTCCGAAATCATAAAGTTTATACTTGTAATTTGCAATGCTAACTTCTTTTAAACTAAAAACTTGTTGGAATATAATTTAGAGTAAACAAATCCTATAATTAAAAACACGACTAAAAAAATATAATTTGTGCCATACTCATCAATACCCGTAAAATTTATCTGTGGCTTAATAATACGAGCTTGACCCAAATTTAATTATCATTAATCATGAATTTGACCCATCTATTAAACGGTGTAATATTTTGTAATTGTTATGTATTTTAAATAAAAAATTAACAAAATATATAATTTTTATTAAACGTTATATAATAATTTTATGTAAAAATAATGAATTTTATTTATTTTATCAAAATTTTTTAGAATTGAACAACATTAAAAATAATTAAACAATTCTTATTTTAATATATTTCTAAAAATACATATCACCTCAATTTTAAATTATATAAACCAAACATTAAATAGTTTTATATTGACATAAATTTTTTAGATATCATATATATATATATATATATATATATCAAAAGGAAACTTTCAATATAAACGATCACTTTCTTCTTTTCAAAAAAATAAGATCCTCTAAAATCATATTACATAATGTAACATGTGGAAAAATTACATCCCTACAAATTTATCCAGTCATAAGCATATATAATTTCTGACAAAAACTAGAAGTAGCTGTTTTTCCAATGAACCAGTGAGTAAAACATAGAACTTGAATAGAAGGCAATTGAAGAACTTTTACATTTGATTATAAGGAGAGGAAAAAATATAAACGTCAATCAAACACTATATACTTGGATTTTACAGCATAGCTTTTCCAAACCAAAACATTTCTAGTGTTATTGATGTGTATGAGTCATTGTTCTGATTCTGTACTAGTTACTCTAACAGCTTTATTATCTGGTTCCTTTGTTTCTTGCTATTTTTTCTTTATAATCTCTCATACATAACGAAAACAATGCTTTCTATTTCTTAGATGGTGGAATGCAAAATATATAATATAGTAATAAGATTGCATAAAATTGAACAGAATTTATTTATGTTCTGTAATACCCATTTACATTACATCCATTGAGCTTGAACTTAAGAAGCAATGGCCCCTTTGCTGCCATGTCAACATTAGCTAAACCATCATATGCATCTTCTCTCCAACCTTTTCTACATGAACCATCACTCCCTAGCTCAGGCATGGAGATATTTCCATAAGGCACTGTTTGCTGATATTCTTCAATCACTGTTTCTGGATAATAAAACTTGTTCATCCTATGGATCTCCTCTAAAGTAGTGTGCCGTGCCACTGCTAAAATATCCACCATGGAGCGTTTCTTGCATCTCCCTTTATGCCTTCTGCATTTATCTTTTACTTTCTTCGATGGTGGTGGCATTAGTGGACTTATTTTGTGAGCATGAGTTGAACTTGGGAGATTACATGTGTATGCTGTCTGAGATAAATTGGCAGAAATGTTGCAGTTTTGCTGATTTCCCTCTTTCACTTTGTAGTCACAGTCATTTTTTGTAGTTTGTGGGTGGTAATCATATTCAGCTTTGCAGGAATCAGCTTCTTTTTCATCATTATTATCATTATCATCACTCGATGAATGCATCAAGTTAGGACTATCTTTGAGTGGTTCGGTAAGTGAAGTTTGGCTTCCAAATGGTGGCAACACCTCTTTCTCCTCGAGACCATGTTTAAGACACAATTGCAAGAACTTCTCATGAAATGGCCAGTTTTGAAAGAAATTTCTGTGACGAGAAGCAAGAACATACTGTCTGCAACATAATTTATAATCTATCATCACTGAAGAAAATAATTACTTCTAGTCTATTTCCTCTTGTGTTTCTCAACAACTAAATCAAATTAGCCTTAAACAAACCTTTCAAAATCTAAACACAGTTTTCATAAAATTCGCAAAGGGAAATGCAAAAGTCAAAAGCAAAAAGAAAATGAATATTGATGAACAGAGAATAATCATAAGCTTAAGTTGTGTACTTGTGCTGGAAATATTATAAATAACCTACAACACACATGTGCTTCACACCTTACAACATAATGCAAGAGATCAAAATAGAACATGCAATAATGAATATATCAAAGGAAGAAAAGAGATTAAAACCTTATTCGTTATTTGAAATGCATAGGAATGTTTATGGAAACTATTTCAAGCACATTAGTACCTTAATGAGAAGGGTTTAACACCATCTCCAAAACCCGTTTGTCGTAGCAGAGATTGCGGAGCCGCAGGTAGGTTTCGGTTTTGGTTTTGCTGCTGAGACATCATTCAGTACAAATATTGCAACTTTGCAAGTGGATCCCAAACTAATCTCTCTAAATTAATATTCAACCAAAAATCACGAAACCCCAGTTCGTGTCTATGAAAAAAGCTCCATAAAATGACCACGTGAAGTACCTACGACACACAGAAACAAAAATTAGAGACTCAACCACAAAATCTGCATGTGGGTATGCAAAAGATGCTCAATTTATGGGCAAAATAAAAAACAAAACGAAAGGGACGAAAGGTGAAACTCTTGAATGAGTTTGTGAACGAAACACAGAGTCCGCTAAACCTTGAAGCTTCAGAGGAAAAGAGAAAGGGAGAAATGGGTAAGGTAGGGTTTGAAGAAAATGAGTATGGCGAGACGAGAATCACGATTACAGTGTTCGAAAAGAAAAGAGAGAGAAAGTAAGCGAAGCGTGAGGAACTGAACTGTCTGGGAGGAAAGAAGATTGTAATGTGGAAAGGTCTCTTGGTAGTGCTGTGTTGATTTTTTCACTTGGGTTGGTTTTATTTTTGTTGACTTCATCTAACTATTGCTTAACGACTAATAGTGTAATTAAGAGAGGGTTATTTTCGTTAATTTCAATTGGGTTTGCCTCACTCACACACTCAAGAGTTTTGGTGGCAGTCTCCTTAAAAACCCCAAAACAGGGCATCTATTTAAAATTGAAAATATGGAGATTTACAGAAAATTAATTGGGTCAAATATAAGAGGAATCTATGTAGATTTTACAATCTGTCTGTAGCTGTTTAAATATAACTAAGGGCAAAAGAAATTTTTTCTTAGTTTGCAAATAGCAAGAAGTGGTAAAGAGTATCAGTGTTGAAACCAACTTCTGCAAGAGAAAGTACAACCAACAAGAATCTCAGATTTACCTCTTTAAGAGAAGGAAGAAAGAGATACCCATGTGCTAGATCCTACCGTATCTATGGTGATTTTACTTACGGGTGAATTTAATAAAGTAGAATATAGCATATTTTGGAATTTCCAATGCTTTACTATTCAAATATTCATAATAGAAGAGATAGAACTTCAGGCCAAATGTAGCAAACTTGGTTCAGTTTTAGCAAGATCTGCATCCTCTCTAGTTTGTACATGGTTGTAATTAATTAAGTCCCATTTCTGCAATAAATTAAAGTAGATTGAAGGGTAAAATGGAAAAAGTCTTGAAACAGAAATATATATATCATCAACTTCATAATTACCTCAAAGCTTAAGCAACGTATGTTTTCTTTTTTTGTTAAAACGGCATTATTGTCTTCGTACATGATTGTGTCACTTGATTCATATGTTCGATGTTAATGTTGTCTGTTTTTAGTTCATTAACAGATGTAGAATATGTCGAAAGCTTTGCAGATTTAAATATTGAGCACTGAGAACGGCAGTTCAGGCTTCATGAGCTTCACATGGCAAATTTCTTGTTTTTAGATTTTGCAATATATGCATGTGTGGAGTATGATCATATATTTGCATGCATGTGTTGAAATGTGATTTCAAAGTTATTGCAAAATGTTTCGTAGGTAATAATGCTGAGAGATCTTTCGTTCAAATTGTGATATCACATTGCATGAGATTGTGATCATAGCATTTGGAGTACAAAACCATAAAGAATACCTGAGAAATTTTCTTTTAATTAGTCACAAGAAAAAGAAAACAGTACACGAGGTCGTTTTATGGTGTTTCAGTGAACCAGATACATCATAAAAAAACTAAAAACCAGATAAAAATAAAGAAATAAATAATGCAGAAACTAAATACATATTATTATTATTATTATTTCAGTAGGATCTGTAGCTAGCTAATGAAATACATGCATGCATGTTAACCAATACTCCAAATCGTTGAACTCAGTACAGAGACAACTGGTTTGAAACATTCTTATTTTGTTTGGATCCTTTCTGTCTCATTATCAGTTCAACATTGTCTTGTTCAAATCAATCCATATATATACCAGAAACATAGCAGAAAGCAGATATTCAACACTTTCAACTAAATTAAAGTAGAAATACGTACTCGTGATCATAATAGTCTTTGTTAGCTATTTACATTTTCTTTTTGTCTTAACTATTCATTTTTTCAGGGAAAATTAAGGTGCTCTGACTAATCCAGAGTTCATAGTTTGCGCAAAAGTTGATTTCGTATGATTAACCTAACACAAAAGTTACAGTTTGGTTGATTTATCAGAGTGGTCCAAGCTTGAGAATTTGATGGCAAAATCACTTCAAATATCAAAATTTTGTATAGAATTGAATCACATTAGTTGTTTATGGTAGTGTAAAGTGTAAGTCTAAATCGTACATTGGATAGAAATGAGAAACTAGAGCAGTGTACAAAAACGAAAAACTCATTAACCCTTTGCCTTAAGGTTTTAGATAAAGAGTGATGTCGATTTCTTATATAATTGTCTCGGATGTTATTGATCTTCCTGACAAAGAGTATTCAAGTAAGTGAGTTCCGTTAAGACGAACTAACTCAAATAAAACTGACTCTTACGAATGTTTTATTCTTTTATGTTCAAAATAAACACAAACCATTTCTTTTATGTTCTAGGCTTTTCCACTCTTTGAATCCTTTGAAAGTAAAAAAAAAAATTATCGAAGAAAAGATTCAAGACTTATCTCGAACGTTGACTTATAAGGAAACTCAGAAATTTGTTTCTCGAATATATTCTTTGGATTCCTGTGCATATATAATCTAACACGAATTTCTTAATAAAACAAGGACAGTTATTTAAGTTGTTTTATTTAAGGTATGAAAAAAAGAATAAAAAAAAAGCATAAGAAATAATTAACTAAGATTGGTGGGTTAAACAAATAACCTGTTAAATGATACTCACTTTTTGCATACTTTTGATGAATACATAACCTGAAATTAAATAAAATAAGTAATTTTTTAAACTCGTTGTCCTAGTTTTGATTATTTAAAATTTTACACAAAGTTTAAAAATATTAAAAATATAATATTCTTATCAAAAAATAAATTAGAGTGTTAAAATAATATGTTTGTCTTATGAAAAATATGACCCAAAGTAATAAGTAAAATTCACACACAATTAGTATTTGTCAATTATATAAAAGTAAAATTCACACTTTAAAAATAGAAAAGTGTCGGACAATTAGGTAGCCAATTTAAGAGTCCAAGTAAATGGGTTGACCAAAAAAATTACCAAAATAGACTAAATCAAATGAAAGAAATTTGTGGTACAGATTAAATTGGAAAAGTTTTTTTTTCCAATACTTAAATTTTAATATATATATATACACACATATAATTTAAATTAATTTAATTTTATTATACTTTCTAAGTTGATCAAAATATAAGAATTAGAAAAAAAATTGTAATTCTTTTAAAAATTTAACTAAACTAGTTCTATACAAATTTTAAAGTTAAATACGTTTTTTTATTTTGAAATTATTTTTAAAAATTATATTTCGTCTTTAAAAATAATCTATACATTTATTTCGACGTGAAAAACATCCTCGTCAACAAACGATATATAAACGTATTTTTTAATGTGTCGAGTTCATGATGATTATAATAAAACTTTTTATATAATTTGTTAAGAAAGATGCTTGATATAGCTTTCGTACAATATTTTAAAATCATCTGAAAATGAAAAATATATTTAACTTTAAGTTAATTATTATTTGAGAGGAGAAGAAGCCAATTAATTCATTTATGTCCATGAAGAAATTTCTTATCCAATCCAAACAATTTGCATTCCTAACGGGTTGTCTAATTAATAATGTTTATAACATAGTTTTAATTATATTTAATGCATTATATATTATTTAATACTTAATGATAATAATGCCATGTTCATAAATTGCTACATTAAATATACTTACTCCCTAAATACCTTTTACAAGAGAAATTGGAACTTTGTTTGAGTTTCCTGTGCATGAAAACTCAATCTAAAATTTCTTATAAAAAAATCAAATAAAATATCTGAAGAATTCTGTTTTTTTTTCCAGAAAAAAATACTTAGATTATAAATTATTTGTTCAAGGTTCAGTAAATAGAATTCACAAAATTTTCTTAATGTAATAAGTGTTAGTTGGAATTATATAAAATATTTTTTAAAATAATTTTTTAAAACTAATATAAGAAATATTTAATAAAAATACATAAGTCAAGCCCATGAAATTAATAAAATATTCATATATTTTGAAATAGATAACGTCAAAAATAATGTGATGTGTGGTGAGAATAAGAAAAACAATTTATAAAAAAATGGTAAAATTAATATTAATTTTGTTTCACTTAATTTTAATATTTTAACTATCTTTTTTATTTATTTACTTTTATCAACAATTTAAACTTTTTTATTTTGGTTAAAATAGACCACTCGACTATATCTAATTCGATCATTTCAGGTTAATTATAAACCTTTTCTATTTTAAAAGAAATAAAAAAATTAATTAAAATTTAAATAAAGTTTTGGTAGTTAATAGTATATCTTAAAAATATATAAATTGAGTGAATTGATAAATCAATTTATTCAAATTCAATCTAAATAAGCCATATTCTTATGGATCATTCTCAAAATTAGACCCTATGGATTTTTTTTTATTTTTATTTTGATGTTAACAGTTTCTCTCGCAAGAGGGGTAAGCCAAGCCTCTCATTCACCTGTCAGTAATAATGGAGCAGACAAGTATCAGATCACTTCTCTTTTTTTGTCTCAATCAAAATTACCAAACGAAACAAATACATCAGCCTCATAAAACTACATATAAAAAGGTTACTGTGAAATTTAATTAAATTTATCTTTATAAAATATTTAAAATTTAATTGAGATAATAATTTTTCACCTTTTTTGTGCTGATACTCTCTTTTTAACTTTTTTTTATCAGAGTTATAGTAGAATAATATATATTTACAACACACATTATAAAAATAGAATTATTATAAAAATATGTATATTTTTTATTTAAAAAATAAATAAAAAAATATAATAGTATTAAATAAATAAAAAAAATTGTGTATGTTAAAAGAATCTTTTCTCTCTTTTTATTATTATTATTATGCATAAAACATAAAGTAAGGGTTAGTGAGTCAATGTGAAAATAAAAGGGTGTTAGCTGATGAACATGAACGGCCCAAAAGCAAGACTTTGACGGAAACTGACACCAAGATAAAAGGGCCGGGGAAAAAAGTAATAGTATACACTCAGGTCAGGTTTAGCTCACAGGTAAGCCAGCACAAGAGAAGGGCAGGAAGAGAGAGGAAGAGTATAGTAGAGTAGATAATTTAATTATTATAATTAATATTAAATATATATATATATATAGATATCTTAACAGCGACTGAGTTGACAGTATTATAGCTTCGTATAAAGGTCTTATGGAACCTTACCGGAGCCACTGAGAAAGAATACTCAAAAACTACACACACACCAAAGTATTGTACTTTTGACAAGAAATTCCACAAAAAATGAAGTGGTAGTATGACAGAAAAAAATTAAAATAGTAAGCAAAGATATCACACATCTTTGTGTATTCTAAAAAAAAAATGGAAATAATATACTCCTTCTGCTATACACACACATATTTCTACTATATATATTACTAATTAAACTCGAGCACGATAAATATATCTATATTAATAAATATCTTTTTCTTTTCCTATTGGGTTCAATTCAAACCAATTCGTTTGTATGGATGTAGGAAAGCATTGCATTTTTAGGTTTTCTGCAGCAAATGTAAATAAGTGCCATGAAAACATTCCAATCTCTCTGTGGGAGTTACATAATACATACTGAAGTAGGGCAATGCATGCTTCTTATAACTATGACTATTCATTGCACGTAAAGATCCTCCTGTAATCATAATTGTTATTTTATCAGATTCTTACAATTTTAGTTATATGTAATAACGCGTTGCAAAATGTACGAGAGACATTCAGAATCTGGTTTACCAGAAAAGTCTTAATTTGGCGAAACTAAGGAAACGAGGTAGTGTAATGTTTTTTGTGGCAATATATATGTATATATATAGAGAGAGAAAGAGAGAGAGAGAGAGTTTGTCTGGTATTTTATGTATCCAAATCCTTCATTGTATATCGTTATGCATTGTGTTCAACAAACTTACTCATGCACTCATCAGATTATATATCTTTATACGCTCACCACCTTTACACACACATATTCATAGACAGGCACTTTATAAAATAAGAAAGCCACTACACATGATTTTGAATTTCATTGTCAACATTGTAAGGAAACAGGCTAAAGCAATCTTTATGAATATGCTTGGACTACAATGTTTTGGAAATGAAGACCCAGCAAACATTTAACGAAGGAAATTAATAGCTTTGGCATCGATCACACAGTGAAACACATAAATTTTGAAAATAAAAACGTCTATTACATTTAATGTATATATTTTTCCTTTGCCAGTTCTTCGCTTTAGGCTATGTTGGAGACTTAATTACCATAAAACTGAAGTAGCTACAAGTATTGCTATAGTTAAACTGCACCAGATTTTGCTAAATTTGCTCTAGCCTGCTATGTTTTTATGATGCCAGAATGATCTGAAACCAAAAAGCATTGGAATTAGTTTACAATGATTGGTTATATCTATTTTACAACTAAATTTTGTTGGTTATGAAGCCGTTGCCAACATGCAAAGAAAACCAAGCATTGGATGCAGGATATCATTTCATGTAGCCATCAGTTAATTCTTAAAGAGGGATGGTACTTTCTCCAGCAGAGGTTGGATTCTGCATACTGATATACCTCTGCCACTTCTATATCTGCAGTTTCAAAGCAAAGCATTTGGAACCTGCTTTTGCTAGCAAAAGCTAATATATTAGATAGACAGATTGTGAAAGTTATACAAACCAAATGTGAAATTAGTTTTGATCAACATATATATATCATAAATATAGACAATTATGACCCAATTCATTTTCTGCAAATTGCCTCATTTTGCAGTTATAATAGTTGAATTTGGCGCGTAAGGATAGAAGTGATGAGTGCATCAGGCTTTATGATATGCCAAGAGGGTGCCCTGTTTTGTGGTTATT